>JAYMFT010391954.1:0-19611 GCA_038088735.1 Panulirus argus
AGAATTCATATAAAATTCATATATATATATATATATATATATATATATATATATATATATATATATTGCTAAAGACATTTGGTCATAACCTCTTACAATCTTTAGCCAGTAAAGGACTAGGGATTGTTAATTATCTGTGTGTGCTCTCTGTACTATTAATATCACATCAACCAACCGGATACGAACGGGAAACGGAAGAGCCTAATGACTACTGATACGGATACAATGGCTTATCCGGCCATCCGGCTGGGTGTGGTGGTGTGTGTAGGGGGGGAGGTGGCGTGGTGGGCGGGATAGGATGGTCTTTGGTTCTGGGGAAGGTGTGGTCTGGTCTGACACAGTCCCCCTGCATCCTTCTTCCTTCCTGATCCTGCTACTCCCGTCTCCTCCCTTCCTGTCAGGAGTCCTTCCTACTTCCCCTTCAGCCTCACCCGGATTTCCTATTCCCCTATCTTTACACACACACACACACACACACACACACACACAATGAGAAGAGACTACGACCATTTTTGACTGAAGCTGTATGAACAGGTTACCACTCTCTTGCTACGTCTGTAATTAGACAACCCTAGGGCTCGTTTTACGCTATGTTTACCGAGGTCTCCATTCCTCTCACAGCAATGATGCTGAACGAACCATCATCGTCACTATGATCGCTGAATGATCGCGTTGTCAGTCCTAATTTATTGCCATCTTAAGAGAGGCGATAAGGTGAGGTCAGAAATTTGATATCTTCTACTGTAGGTAATGTTTAAATGGACAGAGTGTCTTAGCTCTTCTCTGCTGTTCCTTACCCTACCTCATCCTTCCGAGAGCACACTGGCTCTCCTGGTCTGACGATGACACAGACGTCATCTCCGCTCTGAAGTCCTCGTCCTCGAGAGACTGTATCCCTGTATCTCTATTCTCCAGGGGAGACACATTGCTATGTAATATATCTCTCTCACTGTATCCCTGTATCTCTAGCATCCAGGGGAGACACATTTGCTCCGTATCCATCCCCGTATACCTGTACACACACGAGAGGCAAACCCTCAACAGAGAAGAGGTGGTCATCAGCCCTATGACCTCGAAGCCAAACGCGAGTCGCAAGACCGCTCTTACCCAGAGAGCTGTTGTGTCTTCCTCCTGACCACACCCCCACACTCTCACGTGCTCTCTCCTCCTCCTCCTCCTCCTCCTCCTCCTCCTCCTCCTCCTCTAATGCTCCCTCAACGCTGGGTCTTCTCTCTGACATAGCACTGAAGGTGGTGTTGCGTCGTTAGTCTAATCAAGGAGATATGACGTTTCCAACACAACCTGCTGTTGTGGTTGACTTCGACTCTTCACTTTATGGATCCCCCTTGTTTCGCCTGAGCGGCCATCGCTCCACGCCAGCGCTTCAAGATGTGGCAGGAAGATAGACCTTTTTCACTTCCTCGTTACGCTCGTGAACAGAGAGCATATGTGCGTGTGTTCGGACGAAAGGTCGATAAGGGATAGGGGGTGAGGTGGAGGTGTGAGGAAGAGGGGGGGGAGGGGGGGCAGGGATGGATGGAAGAGATGGGGAGCAGAGTATGAGGTGTTGAGGTGAAAGGATGAGGAGGACAGAAGAATGAGAGGGAATGGTCTGTCAATGGAAGACTTTGAGGGACTAGGCAAATGCCCACCCGGTCCAATTTCCTTTAATCTCTTCGCTCGTGGGGGATGTCGAGTCAGGCCACAGGACCCAGGTCCTCCCGAGGGGCCCCCTTTCACGTGGCCAGGCTGGCGGGAGGATAGCACGGTCGTGGCTGTTTATAGAACGGGTTCCCCGTCAACGTTCTCACTCGCTCCTCTCGGTGGAGGCATTATTCTTCCACCGTCCGCTGCCAAGGAACAAATGCCTTTCTCCTCCTCACAGTCTGGCGCCAAGGGACAAGTGTCATTCTCCTTCTACCCTCCGCTGCCAAGGAACAAGTGTCTTTCTCTTCTTCTCTCACCATCTGCTGCTGAGGATTAAATGTCTTTCTCCTCCCATCATAGTGGTCCCTTGCAAGTTAGATTCTTTCGGTTTCATACGTCTGATACGTGGTTTGAGAAAAGTCTTAATATGGATGAATGACACCACCATCTTTTTAACTAATAAGTTAGCCAGTTTTCTTCAAAGACTATTCAAATATTCGTCGTGATTTAGTGTTAGAGTTTCAGCTGAATTCCTACGAAAAGCAAATATATAAGATAGAATGAAATTGAGCAGTTACCTTGTTTGAAAAGACGTAAAGAAGTATTTTTATTGTGAGTAATGAAAATGATATGTAATGAGCAATGAAATGATATGTGATGAGTAATGAAATAATGAATAATTAATGAGTAATGAAATAATGAGTAATTGATGAGTATTGAAATAATATGTAACGAGTAATGAAATGATATGTACTGAGTAAAGAAACTTTGAATCCTGGTAGCATACGGAAGTTTCAAAAGTTATATATAGTCTGGTCGAGAAAGCTGAAGAGGTGGGGTCCCCTCGAGCGTTCGTAGAAATCCTTCCCTCCTTACCTTGCAAATCCTTAATTACACACGGGGCCAACACGAGTGTAAAACTCTCTCTCCCCGTAACACACAATTGGTAATCATACACACGCGCTCCCATCTACAACACCTGTTCTGAGATAACAAAAGACTCCCTCTACCTTAGCGCCCCTTCCCTCCCACCCAAATCTCCATCCTGTTAACCCAGCGCTTTCCCATCTCTTCTTCCTCCTCCTTCCCCCCACCTCCCTCTACCTTGCCCACTACCCATCAGGCTATGGGGAGGGGGAGGGCCTTCAAGTGTAGTGGGGCAGTGGTACACGCAACACTTCATTATCAACGTAACAGAGGCTTGACAGAAACCGTAACGAGAGAAAGTTTTTGGTAGATAATTCGACCACTTTATTTTTTTTTGTCTAGTATGGTTTGATAACGACCCGTTCCCTCTCCCGTTATGGCGTCGTTGTGAAAATTACGTTGCGTAGCTCAAGTACGCCAGTGTGTTTGTGTGTGTGTGTGTCTTGGCTATTACTGTGGTAGATAGCGGCTCCAGGCATACGTTGGGCAGATGAATGCTACTAGATTGACCTCATACGGCAGTTGTTAATTTGCTTCGCTTCCCTGAGGCGTTTTGCTTCGCCAGTGGTGTTCTACGGCTGTCTTCTGCGTTGCCTGGGCTTGCACGCGTTACCAAGCGGGTGACCGTCACAGCCTTGCCTCTGTGGTTAGTTCTGCACTATGGCCGGAATGGCGTCCTCATGAGCTGTGACTTAACCATATGTTATGGCTGACTTACGAGATGTTTCTGTTACTGTTATCTTCGTAGTTCTAGTGACTATTTTGCTTCATCTTGTGCCTATCAGTTTCCACGCTTGTGTTGTGATTTCAGCGTTGAAATTGCCTGTTCCAAGGCGGCTGGCTGGTTGGTCGTACTCTGTGTATGTCACGTAACACCAAACGTGTTAGCTATGTATAGTATCCCTGTATTGTGTGGGGTATTCCCGCTCTTTCTGATACCTTTCCCTCGTGTGATAACTTCAGCCAATTCGATCTGCTTTCCTAAAACACATTCCCGTCCTTTCTTTACCTCCCTCTCTCTCTTTCTCTCTCTCTCTTTCTTTCTCCTCCCATGACACCCCTCACCCTTCCTCCCCTGGCGTTTGACGCGGGTGGGTGGCCACTGAACACAAACAAACCCAGTTGTCGCCTCGCCCTCCGCCCCCGCCGACACCACCAACCCCCCCTAGCAAGCGAGGCATCGCCGCGTAAACACCACTCAATTACCTCAGGTCTCTTCGACCGACATAGCTGAACATCAGGTTTCTCTCTCTCTCTCTCTCAAGTTTCACCCAATCCAACCTAACACCCCCTCTCCCGTGTGCGCCTCTCTCTCACTCTCTCTCACTCCAATCTTAAGATAATGTGGTTTAATGCTCTCTTATTCAAAGGTAATTTTTGGCTGGAGGGAAAACTAAAACACCCTCGACGACACGGCTGAAGTGGTGAATTCGCTGGCGTCTGCGCGGTGTTTATGTGGAGCGGGCTTGAGCTCTGACCCGATGGTCCAGTGACCTGGGGTATCAAGAGGTCGTACACCGACCTCCTCCCACGACACAGCCAACCACCACCTCAACGTTCTCGTTGATATCAAACACTTGAATATCATCATTATAACTGTTGCGCTTGTCGGAGAATACCGTTGCCCGAAGCATCTTGTGTTATGTCTTGCGTCTGTGGCATCATTCTCGACCGTCACTGTTATAGAGTATAGAGCTAGTTTAGGTTATCAGTCAGTCATGGAGTTAGATTTATCTCAGTGGCGTCGCCTAGGACAATATCTTTGGCAGAGAGACTATTAGAATAATGCTATATCCCATTTTAGCGGCATTTGTTTCGCCTTAATTCTAATAAGCGTTTTTGCGTTCTTGTGTCTGGTACATTACATGTATCATGGTTTCCATCGTCAACAGAAGAATATGAAAAGAGTTTTCAAGAGTTTTCATCAATGCAAATTATTGATAAAGTTATCATCTTGTCCTCGTTCCTCACACAATACGGGTCGGTCGTAAAGATTCGTATGGTAACTATTCAGTTTTTTGTTGGTCCGGCGAATTTTACTGCCATGTATACGACCCTACAATCCTGCTTACTCTTTTGTCTATCGGTTCCCCAACCCTCTGCAAGGCTGTCTCCTCCCCCTCCTCCATCTATCTATCTTGTGATAGAGATACGAGAGGAAATCTAACTGTGTGAATGCTCCACTGCCGTGTCACGACACACGCTTTGGTTATGAACGGACCCGTGTGGCTTTTGTTTGCATGATTTTCTTCGGTCCTTCGTTCTGCCACAAGAACATCGAGTTGAGGTGAACAATAGCCTCAGACGGATTGATCACTGCTTAGAAATGAACATCCTCGTGAACTAGAACTTAGAAACCAGGAATCGTCATGAACCAAATATTCATTAATCTCCTCTTTTTTTTTTGATCAGCCCATAACGTAGAGTGATTATCCAGGTTAGTCGGGTACCTGGGTAATTTGCAGAGGGGATTAACCAAAGGACATAGGCCTCGAAGATCCATCGGCGTTACGAGTAATGACTTATGAAATGAGTGATTACCAGGAAACTGGTCAAGCAGGGGGTAATCATCAAGTAAACAAGTAAGTAAACAACTAGAAAACAAGTGAATAGCGAATGATTCCACGAGGAGTAGTCATACAACGAGCAATTAACCAACCAACCTAAAAGGAATCCTAAAATCTTCTCACTTAACCTTGAACGATTTTACCTTACCGCCCACACCACACCTACGTCAGGAGGGAGCGAGGTGTGGAGGGAAAGAGGGAGGGAGGGAGGGAGGACTTCGTTCAAGCGGAGGGAGTGGTAGAAAATCTTGAACTTGACTAAGACACACAAACATCATTCCTTTTTCTCCATTGTTCCCTCCGAAACTCTCGAGGTTTCTTGTGGTGTACTCTCTCCTTTCTTCTGCCCTTGGAGGATGAAGAGGAGGAGGAGGAGGAGGAGGAGGAAGGGGAGGAGGAGGAGGAAGAGGAGAGGAGGAAGAGCAGGAGGAGGAGGGGTAGGAAGAGGAGGAGGAGGAGGAAGAGCAGGAGGAGGAGTAGGAGTAGGAGAGGAACGATTATGATTCAGTTAGATATGTCACACCGGAAGAACTCGACTCACTTCCCGCTTTCTCATCTTCTTCATACCCGGCAGTTACCGAGACTCGGGTAATCAGGACTCGCTGTAGCGCGAGGATCGTCGCCAACTACACACACACACGGGACCGAGTCAAAAGAGGGTTGACGCTTATTTGCCCGCTTATTATCAATTCTCAGTCATGAGGAACGTGTGGGTAAAACTTCCCATGGCACTGGGGTAATAAAATGACAGCAGAATCGGGAAGCCAGGTCACAAGGGGCAGAACGGGAGGGGGGCGGTGGTGGTGGAAACCCATGGGACAGTAGTGGCACATGGGGACTTCGGCAGTAGAGGTTTTGAGGAAAGTAGTGACAATAGGGCGAACTCGAAGAAGAGAACAGCGGCAACGGAGGAAGAACCTAGGGCAGGTTTGTCACGCAAGGAACTCAGGACAAGAACACATGTGGAGAACCTAAAATAAAAGTGGCTGGAGTGGAATTTAGGGATCTTAATACCAGACGAGACCAAACGAAAGAAGATTCAAGGCCTGAAATGGATCTCTCATGGCTCCTATGTCTAGCCTAACGATGAAATTACTGTAAACAAGACATTACAAGCCAACTTATTTTAATTTACTTGCGATTCCAACAAGGAAAGATTAGATTAGAAATAGCTTCATGCTCTCAAAGCAATTTTTCTATGCGTTCCGACATGAAGAGAGTGAGAAATTACTCCATCTCGTAAAAAAAATCATGACGAGAAGATCGTCCGTCCAAGAGACGGGCGGGTCTTGGTAGGGAGAATTAAGCAAGCTGCCAACAGGATCGTAAACACCAACGCGATTTTCCCTGTCACTCTCCGCCAGCACACGAAACGACGATGGAATCTCGTGGATATGTTTTTTTTTTCCCGTCCCGAAAACTTCCGCAGGAACAAGAATTACGGGGCCATCAAAGCAATTGTTCGTGGGGTCTTTTTTATGCTTACGGAGGCCATGTAGTGCGTCAGGTTATGAAGTTGAGGCTTGTGATATATATATATATTTTTTTCACGGTTTAAGCAAGTCTTTCTTATCATGGAATGAGTGGTTTATAAAGTGAACCTAATCACCAGGAGGTGGCTTATAGTTGGCCGTCGAAGGAATGCGCTTCCTAATGAAGGCAGTTTCTGGTGGATGATACGTCGTCTGTGATCATCTTTCCCTTCTAGAAAACCAGACGATCCTGAACGGCACTGATGGTGGTGGTAAACAGCTTTATGAATCTGAAGATCTGGTTGGAATACGGTTGAAATGTGTTGCGTTCATAGTACATTTCTCGCGGATGTGACGGAAATACATCCAGATCTACGTCTTCCTTCCGTCACACTGAGAAGTCGTCACTCTCGAGCAAAAGCACGTCACTAGCTTTATACGTGCGTAAAGACACGTGAATGACCATGAGACCCCGTGTCAAAATTACACAATGGCTCATATATCCTCACTATATTTGCTTCTACTCTAGCGTGGAGGTTATGAAAGAACGAGAATACATCTGAAAAAAAACAAACTGACTAAACGATACAAAAATCAAGAATTTCAGAAACAGAACCGAAGAACTATCGCCTCATATCCTTCCTGGAAGCCCTAAGGAAAAGTCTTTGAATGTGGCTACTTTTCCCATCACCAGGATAGCAGGATAGCTAGCCTATGGAGAATAGGAATCGTTCCGAGAGCCTTTGGAATCACAGGAGCACCGAGGAGCCAGGCGCCCCTCACGGCCAGTACACCTGCGACTCAGTTATATGGTAACGACTCTACGTTACTCCTGGTGGTTAGTTACCGTTACCCGGAAGTGTGTGTGACCGGACGTTTCCCATGGAAGTAGACGTGGTAGTCCGGATGTACTGGCTTTTCCTTAGAGTTATTGATGAGTGTTGTAAGTGGAGTTACAGAGTAGCAGTAGGATCAGGAACAACAGTTGTAGTACTGCAAAGGCAAGTAGTATCAACAGTTCTATCAGCTGAATCAGTTAGTTATAGTAATAGCAGTAGTAGTAGTAGTAATAGTAGCAGTAACAGTAGAAGTAGTAGCAGGAATAGTAGCAGTAGCAGTAGTAGTAGTAGTAGCAGAAGTAGTGGTATAGTAGTAGTAGTAGTAGTAGCAGAAGTAGTGGTATAGTAGTAGTAGTAGTAGTAGTAGTAGTAGTAGCAGCAGGAATAGTAGCAGTAGCAGTAGTAGTAGTAGTAGCAGCAGGAATAGTAGCAGTAGCAGTAGTAGTAGTAGTAGCAGAAGTAGTGGTATAGTAGTAGTAGTAGTAGTAGCAGCAGCAGGAATAGTAGCAGTAGCAGTAGTAGTAGTAATAGCAGAAGCAGTGGCATATTAGTAGTAGTAGAAGTAGTAGTGAGATTATATCATTAGTAGTAATAATAGTAGTAGTAGCAGCAATTAGTGCCTAGGTCATTGTCTTTTTATAGCTGTTGCCACTGCAGTTTTCCTCAGTGATGTTGTAGTTAGTTATGACAAGAGACGGTCGGCATTGCGAGAGGCCTTAGGGGCGACTTCTGGGCCGGGTCCTGCGCCAGCGTTCAGCTCTCCTGCAGGAAGCTTGGAGACTCAGGTTCAAATAGCTTCCTGCACGGCCGAGGGAAAACAGAAAGGTCATGACTAATTGAGGACAATAAGCTACAGCTGTCTTGATGGCTTTTCTTTGCTTTATTTCCTTGTCTTATTTCTTCTACTTTTCCGCAGCTTTCTTCAGAATCTGTTTCCTGGAGATAATTGCATATTCTTTACTAGGGGGAAATCCAGTTTGTTAAATATTTCAGAGAAAGCTGCAAATTGCAGGAAGGAAGTTAGCACCTAACACGGATGATCAGTCTGAAACTTGTGGATTTCTTTGCAATGTTAGATGAACTTTGCAAAGATTTTTTTTCCACTTGTGCAATGTGACTTAAACAATATTGCGAATGATTAATTAGACAGTTCTTATATTTTCGAACTTTGGCAGATGTAAAGCATTAGCCGTTTATAAACAACTCGTATAACATGCAAACTGCTACAAACAGTATAAAAGGATTCAGCAACATTTTACTATAAGGAGAATTAAAGTACAAACAAGCCACACGAGCCCCAGCAAACAACCGAAAGCATCGTGAAAACAACCTAAGAGTAACAGCAAACATGTCGTACCCACTCATCATAAACAATCAACAAGGCGTAGACAATAAGCAAAAGAAGGGCATTAGACTAGTGACGTGGGCCGTTCACATATAGACGAGGGGCACTCACAGGCCTGGCTCCCGTAACCCGAGGCGGAGTAGGCGACTCAAGCGTCGCAAACAGCGAGGACTCCTTCGTCTGCGTCCCACCGGAACCTGTTCTTCAAGGCTATGGAGGTAACGTGAGGCACCGAGGGATCCCGACCATATAGGCTGGCCAGGGAAAGGAAGAGGAGGAGGAGGAGAAGGAGGAGGAAGGTGGAACAGGGAAGCTCTACGGAACAGGGAAGCTATGGCAAGGGGAGGGGTATCAAAATGGAATGGGGAGAGTAGAGAAAGTTGCAGGATAGGTGGTTATGGAGGAGGAGAGTCGTAGGGTGGGAGTGACGAGAGGGTTGCAGTGGAGAAGGGGAAGAATCTGATGAAGGGTGTGAAAAAGAGGAAGAAAAAGGGAAGAGAGAAGACGAGGGAGTGATGTAGACTAGAAAGGAGAGGAGAAAGAGGAGCAGGGTTGAAGAATATATACATATATATATCTATATATATATATATATATATATATATATATATATATTGAAATATACTTTAGAGTATACATAAAGAAATATTATATTCATAAGAAAACAGATAAATGTTTTAAAGAATCCGTTCCTCCCAGTTTTAGTGTCTGAGAGACGCGGGCTTGCCCGTGTCGGCGCTGCGGGAGATTTCAACGCTGGGCTATAAAGCAATCCAACGGTCGGTCGACGGCTGAAGCACCCAAGCGGATGTGTCGAGTACTGTTACACACGAGAGTGAAAAGCACCTTAGTACTGGCTCCTGGGATGCGGATGTTCCCGTGAATGGGGCGTCCACCGACGTTCTTCTGAGGCTGTCCCAGTCCTATTGTCCAAAGGTGTTGAGAGAGAGTCCTTCCTGCTGGAGGCTCTACCGCCCGGGTGGTCATGTAGCGAAGCTGAAAGAGGAGACTAGAAAAGTGAATATTAAGACCACGGGAGTTTCCTTGATCCAGAGGAGTAATGACCTTTACATCAAGGTCATCTTCCCCAAGCATGCTAATTAGTATCAGCCAAATTATATAAATTATCACACGAATCTTATTCAGTAATACAAAAGGTGCTGTTGAAAAATTTCCACGATGTAATTTCCCAGCTCTTTTGTAATTAGTCTAGTATACTGAACAATCTTTTTTCCCCCTCCGGCCCAATTAGCTACGAAGACATAGATAATGTAGTCATCATCGAACCAAGAAAAAGAAAATAATTCTAGCCACGGTGCGCTCGAAGAGCTCCTTCTCCTCCTCCCTCCCTCTTCGTCACTCTCTCTCTCAAATTATCTCTAATATAAGCAATTTACAGCTCGTGATAAACACTCGGAGCCAACATCCTTTTTTTTTCACAACATGTTAATTAAAATGACTGCGTTCTTGACAAAAAGCGATAAGAAGATGGGAAACTTTGGCCAGGGCTGCGAGGAGGAATGAGTGGATGTTCCATTTTCTCCTCTGATTCCCAGATTTACCCAGACGAGGTCCGCATATTCCCCCCACTTTGTCATTCTCCTGAATCAGAACAAATGCCGGATCTCCACCTCCTCTCAAGCCTCAGCCACATTCAAGAGCATTTGATCGTTAATATCTCCAGTCCGGAAGGGCTGCTTATTCCTCGGGTATGTGGCATCACCCGTCCCCATTTCAATTGAGTTTTGATGCATACAAAATCTATACTGGACGAGCTCCTTACCTCAAGTAATTCCGCGTCTGTCTACCGGCGGACCAATGGCTATGACGAGATATCAGAGACTAATCCATACGAGTGGTCTGAGACCTTTTGTTTTGGCAGGAATATGGCATACCAGCACTGCCCTACCTGTTCCAATGGTTTGATACCAACTGCTCCACACCTGAAGTGTTATACCAACGGTCCTCTATCGACGCTGCTATACCAGATGCTCTATACGGACAGTGCTATATCAGCAGTGCTATATTGACAAGTGTTATACCAGCAGTTTTACACCGTTTCATGACAGCAGTCTTATACCAACAGTTTGATCTTAACATTACCGTGGGAAAGGAATTCTAACAGTAGTGCAATGCCGGAGTTCACGACGTATTCTAGTTTCTGATTACCACATTAACCGAAGCTTTGATTAAGAGCGCCATGATAATGATAAGCCCATCTGCAACCAGTCAAGAAAATGATAATCCGCTGATATAACTCACAGGAAAAAAGAAAAACATATCTTGCAACTTTACCTGTTGACTAGCTTACGTTGAACGTGAGATCACCCTAGTAAGAACATGGGTGACCTCTCCCGACCCAGATTAAGTCAGCCTGTTCTAGCCCAACAAAGAGGATGAGTTGATGGAGACGCATAGAGCCCGTTTTGCTTCAGAAGGTCACTTGAGTCGGGCAGCCGTCAGAGAAGGTATATACCACAATAAGACCACGCGTTACAGCACCTACACCATCAAACCACGAAGGCACCCACGCCACACACTCACTCTCCTACACCTTCTCTACACCCATGCCTCTACCTCAAGCAAGTGTCCACGCACCACCTAGACGCTTCCTTAAAGGCGCGGGTGTGTTGTAAACAGACGTGATCAGTATCCTCACCAAACCCGTCTTATGACAACTCTGGCCTTAAAAACTCATCACAACGAAGCGGTTGCAGTCCCCGTTATAAGTCCCCGTGACACAAAGACTCACCTGCACGCAAATAATGAGTGTTATCTTACCAAAGAAAAACGCTTGACCCTGAACTTTGGAAGAACAGGCTCGCGCCTCCGCCCCTCTCTCTCTCTCTCATGGCGTACCCTAGGGCACCTCCCGCTCCGTCCGTCGCTGTTGTGCCTTGGGCTGTTCTTTGCGGCAGTTGTGTCTGCCACGCAGTAAGTCGAACGTTCTGATGTTCAAATGCATCCAGTATGACGGAAATACTCACGCGTGTAAAGACACAGGGACGTGTATTCTCAACCTTCGCTTGGCGTTAAGTCGTTCGATTCTTCAGAATTTGCTTCGAGCCAAAAGTATGATATGTTAATGATCTGAATCAGATGTGATGCATATAGGCTATATTCTTATGCTACGGTACTTGGCGTTTGTTTCTTATCGTGATATCACGTTGCCAAAGTATATCATCAGGATCCAGATGTCTCTTAAAAGACAAATTCTTTTAACCAAAGCTCACAGCAGCATCCTTATGATAGCTCCACACGCTGGGGATTTTACACTACAGAAAAATCACGGTGTATTATCACCATATGTTGTCCTATATTTCACTGCATTGCTACGCTCGACAGTGACTCCCCCACACGTTAGCGGTGGGTAATGTCTCTTACGAGCTTGGAGGCGGTGTGGCCGTATTGGAACTGATGGTGACCAGCAACATTTTAGCCGTATCAAATTTTCTCATTATGGCGATGAACGGATAAGCGACTTAGGGTGTTAAAGAGGCATCGCTCTAGTGCAAGGGAGGTCAGGAAACAGGGTGCGTGGCGAGGTGTATGAGAGAAGGGTGTGGTCCAACGAGGAGCAAAGTGCATGACAAGATGCGTACGAATGTGCATGACAAATTGCGTTACTAAGGCGTGGTTAAGTGCGCGTTGCAAGAGCGTGTATAAGTACGTCTCAAGGACGCGGTGAAGTACTGTACACTGCAAGGGCGTGGCGATGTGTGTGTGTGGGTCAAGGACAGACGACCTAACGCTTGGCAGGTCATCCTGCCTCCTGACGAAGGCATCACCACCTTACCAGCGTCTCGTAGATCAAGTGAGATACCTCGACAGTTACTCCAGATTTAGCTTTTTTGCTGTCCCGCATTTACGACAGAGATTATAGCTAATTGCTTCAGATAAATGCCGGAGGATCATTACCAAGGAATTCGTCCTTGACCAACGGCGGAGAGCTCGTGTTGCCGAGCCTGATCGATTATTCTGTGTAACGGCGCGAAGTGACCCCGTTCATCGTCTCCGGCGCGTGCGTACGTCTCAGAGAAAAAGACTCACTGCAAAACGTCGTATGAAAACAGTGCTGAGGTTATGAAGTATAAAGACCTGTTGTATGTAATGGGTGTGAGTGCGTAGTGTGAGTGCGTACAGGTCTTTCTATTTAAATGGACCGAATGACGAGAGTAGGACGAGGATTACGGGTGCTTCTTCATCACAAATAAAGATATAATGCAAGGGCATAACAGGCTGCCTTTCATCTTTCATATCTATATTTATCTCCAGCTAATGGAGCCGAAGATGTTGTACTGTCGTGGTGCTAGTGATCTAACCTTCCCAGTAACTAGGGTGGGACAAGTGATGTATCCTTCCCAGTAACTGGGGTGGGACAAGTGACGTATACTTCCCAGTAACTGGGGTGGGACAAGTGACGTATACTTCCCAGTAACTGGAGTGGGACAAGCGATACGAGCCTTCCCAGTAACTGCCCTGGTCTAGGTGCTGTAAACTTTGCCAGTAACTGTCGTGGTCCAGGTGCTGTAGCCTCACCATTACAACCAACCTCCCTCATCAGTACTACCAAGAGACGCGACCCCACGAGTGTTCAGTCTCTTCCTCTACTTTACAAGTAGATGATTACGAATAAGTAATCACATATGACACCAAGTGGTTAAAGATGACGCAAACAGGTATCGATAATTCGGTAAGGTTCCGTTCGAGCTTCAGTTTCCGTTCTGAGGTCTTCTTTCTATTCTCGCCTTCGGCGTCTCCCTAGGGAGGCGCCAACAATGTCCTGCCGATGCCCAGCTCGCCACACTTTAGGAAATTCAATCGAAGGAAGATCAGTCGTCCGTCCATCTGCTACACCAGGTCAGGGAGACATGACTAAAGCAAACTGCCACCCCAGTACGGTCGAAAATCTTATATCAAAGCGTTAGTTTTCGCCCATGAAGGTTTTCAGACTTTGGTCTTTATTTCTTGAAGGTACATCCGTATACAATATCCCACCTCTTTGTCTGAGGACTATAGGAGGAAGCTAGAGAGATGGGCGATAATCTCGCTACAAAGCGCGTGAATCTGGGCCCTAACAAACTCCAGTACTGCAATTTATCTCTGCGGAAGGAACCACACACCCGAACGCGTTGATGCCCCGTGACGATAGAGGCGAAGATCTCAAACAAAGGTAGGTGGGCCTCGGCCGTATTCACTCGGTGGATGGCGGCCCAGTGGGGTACCCACTCACGCCTACCAGGGTAGGGGGCGAGGGTGTGTCCGGATGACCACTGTGTCTTTATCTTTCCGCTTCAGACGAACAAACGCGAGGGAAACGAACTGATGAAGCAGATGTTCTGCTGTCTCCTTTTCCTCTCTTTCTTTTTTTCTGTCTCTGTAGCAGAAACATGAAGCGAGGTTAGGAATAGTAGTTCAATAGCAGAATTGAAATTAGTAGTAGTAGTGGTAGTAGTAGAAGTAGTAGTAGGAGGAGGAGGAGGAGGAGGAGAAGGAGGAGGAGGAAGGGGACCAGGCGAGCCCTCTAGTATGTATGTATGTACAGGGCAGGTCGGAGGGTCCGACTCCTTGGGTAGAGCCACGCCACAACCCCCACGGCTATTCTAACCCCACTGACGCAACATCTCCACATTCCACGCCCTTGTGACGCGGTCTATATAAGGGCACGCAGAACAGCTTCCACATCTCCACGGCGAAGGACCTAGTTACTTACGGAGAGCGATGCCAAGAAACCAAGATACCAAACCTTGACTTTAGAAGGAAAGAGATGAGAGACATGAGGAGAAAGGGGATGGAACGGGAGGTTGTGAGGATGAAGACGCTGTTTCTGTTAGACGTTGAGAACGTCACCATTGTTTACTATTACGTCTGTAAACGTATCAGTTCACAATTTACGTCATAAGACGGTGTATCTAAATGCTTAGAATATACGATTTTCCTAAGAGAACAGTGTAAAACCTTTAGGGATCCCCATGGTATTATTTATAGCTTTGGATAAATACGTTTAGATATTTAAAGCTAACTTTTTGAAAAATTTGAAGATATTCACATCGTCTTTCGGGTATACGCGACCCAGCCTAGCCATCCTCTACTGAAACAGTTTAGCGTCTGGCTGTGTGAGGAGGATCTGTGGTGAAGTTTGATTTGTAGATCATACGGGAGTTTAAAGATAAGAAGTTGATGGATGTGAAAAAAGAAACCTGTTTAAATGTGTGTGGGTGAGAGAAAGAGAAAGAGAAAGATATTATGTAAAGAGTGAGAGGAGAACTTGGCCTTTTTGTTCGATTAGGCTAAGGGAGAGATGGGGTTTGAGGAAGGAAGGGTTTGGACAGGCTGAGTTATAGCGGAGAAATAGAAGATAGTTACAGAGTGTACAGGTGTATGGTGTAGACTATATTGAAGCGTGTGGATGGTTTGCCAGACTCGTATCTTCAGTGTTGTTTTCTTTGAACATGTACCACTCGGTTCTGTCTAAGGCCGTTGACGACCTTCGGCATATTCGACGTCTGGGATCATTTTCCCTCCGAAGCGAACAATAGGACTTTATTCTCCCTCGCGCCGCAGGGGTGATTTTGTCAATATTTGTGCTTATTATCCATTTTCTTTGTATGCTGTTACGCCTTGATCCCCTGACTGTGCACAAGGTAGATAGATGGCTTGGCTCGTACGGTGTGTAGTTCGAAGATGCACTTTTCCCGGCGTCGTCTTCGTAAAAGATGTCCTTGCCGATGATGTTCCCTGTTAGGGTGGGAAATGTTTACTGAATTATGAATACGAGTGATGACAGGACGGTGCCTTGGGGAACCCCGCTTCGTAAAGGGACCCATGGCGACAGTGCGGAGCTGGAGGTGCTTGTGACCGTGCTCCGGATGAGGGAATTGCATAGTTAGCCTTCTAGTAACTACTGGCATGACTAAGTATGACAGTTTGTACTGTAGACGGCTTGTTCATACTGTCGAGGGGTCTGCTTATGTCTCTTTGTATGACTGCGCAGTTTACTCCAAGGATTCTCTTAAATGTAATATATTTTTTCTGTCGCAATCACGATTGCAGACGTGAGTGCTTCTCCTTCTCCTCCTCCTGAAGCCGTATTGATTCTGAATGTCGAGGCTGTTGTTTTCTAAGTGCTATATATCAATCTAACGTTAACCATTCTCTCGAAAATTTCCCCTGGTGCTTCTGAGTAGGTCATGGGATTGTAATTCTTTGCATAAGTCTCTGGTATTCCTGGTTCTGGTATGATTGTTAAACTGGCTTCCTTGAATCACAAGGGAGAGTCTCCTGTGTTAAGCATAGATATGTAGATGTTGACAAGGTAATGAAGGTCTTTTGTGATAACATATTATGTTTCTTATTTCTTTGGCTCTCTGTTGGGTTATGTTTCATATTTTTTCGGATGGGTGTTCGTAGTTGTGACATGTCTAGTCTCACTTAGAGACAGCTGTTAGGGGACATCCGAGGTGACTTTATGGTCTAGTGAGGGAGGATTATTTCCTTCTTGTGAGTCAGCCCTTCAAGAATTTCTTTATCATGGACTCGGTTACGATTCTTATTTTCTTCAGGTGTAATTCTGATTACCGACTTCCATGTGTTTACGAATTCCCACGCCAGGCCTTGGTCCTGATTTAACTTTGCCATTGTTGACTGTCAGATGTTTCATGTTGCCTCGGGGGTTCCCCTGTAATTGTCGAGCGTCTTGCCAGAATACAATGGTCCTTATGCAGTTTTGTACCGGAGTGTTGGTCAATTCTTTTCAGTGGTTTTTCTGTTCTGTTTTTTGTTTTCTACATTAGTGTCTGTTGAAGATCCTGACTTTGTTGATATATGGCATATGCCTATCTATGGGCATGGGCATAGGTTATCATGCTGTTAAAATCGTGTTTGGTTTCTAAGATTTGCCCAGAAGTAGGATGCGTTTGATACTGTTTTGTATCTAGGTGGTTGGAATTGCTGCTGACTACTTTATGACGACTATTTCGTCATACTACATACCTAAAGCCTTATATATTTCTTCAGTGTCCTTCCAGTCAGGGTTTTTACCTAGAGGATCACTATCTATGATATCCCTGTGCGAGTCAACCAACCTTTTTTGGTGATTCAGGGATGAGATTACAGCGCAGTTGATACAGTAACGACTGTGTGTTGGCAACATGCGTGGCGGCAAAGAAATGAATGTAATTCTAAACAAGCGGTATATGCGGTTATCGCTACGGGAATACCCAGACCACAAGGCAAAATCTTTCATCGTAGATAGGTGCCCCTCATTCCAGGGAATCCATCTCTCAGACGCTGAAGACATTAGTCAAGAAACTAAACAGCCTTCACATGCAAGGAGACTTTACAATAGGCGCTTAACCTGACGAACCTCTTGAGTCTTCAGGCTCCTCCTGAGGCAGACTAGACGACCTCCACTACCAACACCTTCGGGAGGACCACAGAGATCCCCGACTAGTGGGACAGTCACCTTCACCATGAAAAACCCGGGTCACAAGTCGTCGAGAGACATGAGAACATCATCCTTCGAGAGACGAGCGATAAGGATCGTTATCTCCTGATAAGGTCAGCCTGGGTCATATCCAGTGACCCAGGTCAGGCGGACGAGGTTCGATGGGAAACCGATAATTAATCTGGTTTGGTTCGCCTGTCGTCACCATTGTTCGAAGGATCTCACACCTTCATCACCCGCCAGCCTCGGACCTATTTGCCTCCCCCTGAGTCGTTCCTCGACCCCTCCTCGTTGTACCTGACCTTCACTTGTTTTCTCATATCCCGTTAGTGCTGCCTAGGAGTTGGAGATAGCCAGATTGCTTTCTCTGAAGCGTGTTCCATCTCTACCTTTAAGTTAACTGAAATCTCATCCGGCCAAAGTGTCACTGTCTCTTTCATTCTAGTTCTAGTTCCGACGTCTCGTCGTGTCATATCTTTTTCTTGGGACAAGAGATTGACACGAGTTTTTTGGGGAGGTACAAATACCTCCAGTGTCCGTGAGGCTGTTTCCTAAAAGTGTCTCTGGTCCGCATGGTACTCACACCAGCAGCTCAGTACGTCAAAACTTCCATATCTATCCCACGCATTTTTCAAGTCATATGATTGCTCACTAAGAAATAAAGATATTGTCTTGATAACAAGGTGATAAGATAAATCTTCGATAATAATCAGATAGCTGTATTGATAATGAGACGTGATAACTGCTTTAAAGAAATTATCTGAGTGAAATCAGAAAGGAAAAAATATTTATTGCTATATGTGACATATCAACTTGAAGCATTAAGTCTCAGTATGTATTACTTCGTCTGAGTGATATGAATGATAGCACAGTGGCATTCTACATCACCCCGAGCTCATGGTACTTGCTACAAGCCTCAGACACGCATGTCAAATGCCGTAAGAACGGTATTGCACCACGGGGCCCTCTTCCCTGACTCTTCCCACTGAGTGTGACCACATTCCCGCACCTGGCCACTGCCCAGGTACTGTCCCCGCCAGTTACGGCAGTTCCCCGAAGAGTGTCGGCAGCCCGACGCCTCTCGCCGACCGCATGGGAGAACTGGGAGGTGGCCAAGGAAGACTGGATTCCTCGATGCTGATGTGCAAGATTTTCCTCGCCCAGGGCATGTGTGTGTGTGTGACGGGAGGAAATGCCTGGATCATGGACGAGACGTCTGGAGTACCTTTTGGCGGGTGAATTCTTCCAGTCGGGAACGCCAGAATTAAATTAGATGCAATAGATGTCAGTTACGGTACAAACCATCACGATAGAATCGGGACAGTCGTAAAGAATTACTTTTTTTTTTTTTATCCATCATTGGGATTAAGGAATAGGATGGGATGCAATGATAGCTGAGAAATAGGGCCAACCTACTAACCTACGTATGTACGAGTACGTCCGAGTAGACAGACACGCAGAGTACTTACGACGAAATCTGTGTAAAGGCAGGGCTAGCGCGTAGTGCTCATCTCAGAAAAATCGAGAATTACGAAGAACGAGACGCGTGAGTTACATGTTTTCAAGTGCCACGTGTGAGACGGAGAGAAACTGTGTGTCTGTGGGCTGAATACTCAAAGCCCAAGAGTGAATGAGGCAAAAAAGAAATGACGCAACTTGCGCCAGATGAGTGAAACTTGACAGCCACTGGAGCGCTGGCTAACTGCGCGGCCGCCACCAGCCCAGTCGGGTGGTACCGGTATTACCGCGCCAGTCGGTCGCTGTTGATCGAGAGTGAAAGGTGACGAGACAGAGAGAGAGAGAGAGAGAGAGAGAGAGAGAATTGCATTTATATGTCTCGATGTCAACTTCGTCTTTATTTCCCATCTTGAGTGCAAGGCGCTGGGAACCCCGTTCTCGACATCATGACTAAATCCACCGTCCATGTTCTCTCTCTACGCTAACAGGAACGTCCTTGGCGTCAGTCCAACACGGTGCTATTTCCGTTTATTCTTAAACGAAGATTAATATTCACTGGACGGTATATGAGTGTGTTAGTGTGAATTTATCTCGGGAGGTGACGAAGGCTGGTTTACTGAGGTAGCTCGTAAGTGTGTGTGTGTGTGGACCAGAGGGAGAGGGAGTAGGTAATCCCCACCCACGGCAAGGTCGTCTGACCAGGAGCCGCCAGCCGGAAGGTCCTCCTGCTCCTCCTCCCTCCTCCGGTGAGTGGACGATGCTCTCCGCTCCCTCACCTCACTCACACCTGCCCCCCGCCCGGGTACAATCAGCTCTCCCCCCCACCTCTCTTTCTCTCTCTCTCCCCACCTCTCCCTCCCCCCTCCCCCCTCTCTCTCTTTGTATGTTTATCTGTCTGTGTTTATATATA
>JAYMFT010391965.1:0-19610 GCA_038088735.1 Panulirus argus
AATATATATAAAAAAAAAAAAGAAAATATATATATATATATATATATATATATATATATATATATATATATATGGACTGAACCAGGGCATCTGAAATGTCCAGGGCAAACCATGGAAAGGTCATATATATATTTCCACATTAATTACCTCAGTTTGTTCCATTCATCCACTACTCAATTCCTTTTCCACATTCACTACCTCATGTGTCATGTAGTCTGTTCACTACCTCATGTGTCATGTAGTCTGTTTCATTCACTCACGATTCTGTTCCTTTTTTAGTACACCCTGACATCTTTTTTTTTTCTTTTTTTTTTTTTTTTTACTGCTAAATTTCCTGCTATGGCCTATAATTCCTTGCTTTTCCCCTATCTCAGAGAGCTGTTCCATGTTAACATTGTTACAATGTAACTAAGCACTTCTTTGAAGTGGGGAGTAACCAAATAATGTAAAAATATAACAGGAAACTATGAAGAAAATAATAAAAATAATTGCAAGGTTAATAACTCTATAGTAATATAGTAGTGAATGAAGATGTATATGTTTATATATACATGTTAACACTTATTTTCTTTGGTTAAATTCAGGGATATGCAGTGCAACAGAAATCAAAATTTGAGCCTCTGAGTAAACTTGTACCTAAAACAAACAAATGCAGTGAAATTAAAAGCCTGGCTTTTCCAGTGGTTACATACATTTCAAACAGAATTCTGTCATAATGGTTCATTCTTATTAATATCCATGGTATGATTTGGGGCACACTATAATCATGATTAAAATGGAATGAATAAAGGTGTACAGTATTTGAGAACTTCACAATATGTTAGACTTATAGCAGAACTTAATAAAATTATGAAATATATTTCCTAGCAAAGATGACTACACTTATCAGTATGGATGATAAAAAGATCTTGAACGCTAGTGCCAGTACTACCTAAATATGTAAAATATCCATCACCTAACTCAACAATACATTTAATAACTATATTGCAAAACATTTCTAACTGGATATTTCATGTACCATATTTAATCAAAGATTGTAAAATTACAACAGCAAACTATGCAATACAAATCAGGTAATCCATGTCAACATTCTATGTAAAAGTTCATTTACTTATACTGGAATGTAAAATGGGCAACAAAAATAGATAACACAAGCTATGTAACAGCCTACTAACAGTGAATATGTCTTTACAACAATGTTTACAGAGGAATGAGAGTGACTTTAGTGAAGTTTGGTTCCCATCCATTTTGCAAACTAAATCTCATATAATGAACTTTCAATTAAACAAGTATTGTTATCCATAACTTTTTAAAAGAAATGAGGTTGTCTTATATGTCTAAGAGATATCGATAGTTGCAGTAAAAAAGTAAAAGTTCAGAGATGAACTAATAATCCTTATAAAGAAAGTATTCTGTTGGCAGCTAATGGATGGTTACAAAAAATATGCTACTGAAGTACAGTGTCCTGAAACTATAACATATGATACTGCTATGTTCAAAGCTGAAGCAACTGCATACAAATGATGGCTGTTCATTCATTACCTAATATCATTTTCCTTCAACTAAACAGGTTAGCAACAATAGCATCTTCACACGCCATAAATTATGTTGGAAATCACCTTAGCATGAAGCAATTGTATGACTTATTTAAATAAGAGTCTAATTAAGGCACACACACACACACACACACACACACACACACACACACACAAGAAAAAGGAACATAACCTAAATGATAACAGGTATGGATTTATTATGAAATGATTATGGTTCACTTTTTAACATTGTGGAAACACAGGTAATTGTCTGAAATATGCATTGAAAGGTTATATTACAAGCCAAAGCCATAAAGTGGAGATTTTCCTGTACATAGGTGACAAAAACAGAGTTGGTCATCAGAAATAAATGCTGGCACTGATGAAAATACCTGAGAGGAGATTTCCCAAGCAAGCTGGAAATATAATTAATGATAAGTATAAAGGTCTGAAAAGGAAAATAGAACTATCATATGTTTGTGAAAGTATAGCTGGGAAGAAATTTTGTAAAACTTGGAATGTAAATTTAACATGAAAAGAGATGTGGAAAGGAAGGGGATGTGGTTTCTTATGTTGAAATGATGGCAAGTGGTGAAATAAAATAAGTAATGAAGTGGAAAACTATTAATGTAACACTTAATTGTGAACTGTTTGAGTTGAGCTGTCAAACCAAAGATAAAATTGAAACATGGGTTTTGAACAAGACAGCAAACAGACTGTCAACAGCTAAGATGGATCTTGTGCACAGTAGTTTCAAAATTGAGTAGATAAGAGGAAGGACCATGAATGAAAAATAAAAATCTATAATGACAGGTGTGTAAGTCTTGTGGTGCCAAGTAGGAATGGGAGGTAAAGCAAATGGATTTGAGAAAAACTATTTGAACTATACATGAGTAAGGAAAACAAAAGGTGTAAGTTCTGAAGACAAACTGACACATGCTAACTACTTTTTCTTTAGGATCAGTTATGTGGCAATTGGAGCTTGAAGATTCTGTACTGGGTGACACAAGTGGATATGTAAATCTTCTGATTTGATATAGAGAAGGTGGATAGATATTTATGCATCATATCCCTCTCATTCATTTCTGTTCTTCACTATGCAGGGACTTTATTTTAGCTTAATAAAAATCTCTTCTTAGGAAAAGAAATACAGTGTAATTTATATATGCAGACTAGACATTAAGGAAAAATCTCTTTTCAGGAAAAGAAATAAAATATAACTAATGTATGTAGAATAGACATTACAAAAAATTACTTTAACAATAAGAAATCATTAAAGATATTAGATGCATAGTGTAATGTTATATGTTCACAAAGCGTTTCTTATGGTCTGCAGAATATTAATGAAAAATCATATAGAAATATTCCAGTAACTACTGTATGCCAGGAATATAAAGATTGACAATATAGAATACTGATTTGCCTTCTAGTTTTCTTTATATCATACTATTGCAGACTTTATTTCTCATCCATTATGTGTGCAAAACAAGTGGAATATCCTTACATGGATGAATGTTTAACTAACTCTAAACAAAACTAAAGATTGACAGAGTTAACAACTTAAAAGTATAAATATGAAAAAAGATCAGTCATGAGGAAGTTCTCAAATAATTTCAATGTGCTGTGGCTTTCACAAAATTCTGGATACATATGAACAATGGGCATAAAATGTGGGTGTGAGGGGTCAGCTCCTTGTGTATATTCAAATGTACAGATTTTTCTTAGTCAGAAAGATGTATCCTATATCAACATGCTCAGTAAAATTCATATAGAGAAAACTGAAAGTGTTTGGAAAGCATAAACAAAGACAAAGAGATTGAGACTTGCTGCTTTACAGATGATGACACAATTCACACCTTTTTTTAAAATACATAAATATTTCTGTGAATGGCAACACAACCCAAAAAAAATCTCGAATAAATTCTGTCTACAGATACTTGAAATAAAAACTTCAGGAACTGCAACAACACCAAATATTAATAATAACATAACAGTATTAAATATTGCTTCATGGATAATCTTAGATGTTTCATTTTCCTTTAAATCTCAAGTAAAATCATTATTGGAATCTGCTTCAAAGAGGTTCTCTCTAAATCTTTGATCACATATATTATTCCAAGCAAATGATTCCCTGTACTCTACCTGCCAGGATATTTGTCTTTACGTCATGTATGCATTTTTCCAATTTCCTGTTAGAGAATGGTTGCACAAACAGAACCCTCTTAAACTTTTTGGATGCTATTCATCTCCTGGCATTCAAGTGTAAAAATGCTATGGCACTACTCAAAACATATGCTGTAGAATTCTACTTGCTGGTTTGGTCATGACATCAGTGGAGCAGACACTGTAGTTTACATTTACAAAACAGAATATGGGAAATAAAAAAGGATGGTTCCCTCTACAGGTACACTTAAGGGAGAAGGCAAAAGTATGGAAATTTCATAAAAGGGTGAAACTAGATGGGAAACAATCTAAGATAGACAAACAAAAAAGTGTTTGAGGGCTAGTGCCTTGAGAATGTGTAGAAGACCTTCAGAAGCACTTCAGAATGAAAGAATCCAAGGAGAAGAAACATTAATGGGAAAGTACTAGATTTTTACATCCCCCAAGGCAGTGCTTTCATTGACAAAAGATGAAAACCAATCTACTTTCTACACCATATATAGTTACAGTATCTCATTTGTTGACAAACTCAGCATAAAAAGTCTTACCCTCATTACACATCCATTGATGATGTACTAATTAAATTTATATGGATATAAATAAAAATTTTAACTCCATATAAACAAACAATTAGTTTTGATGTATAGGCACTTATTTCTCTACTGTGCCAAGCTAGCACTTACTTTACTTATCGTATGTGGCCCAAGCACACTCTTCTTGGACACATGCATCCAAAAGTTTAATAAAAGCTAATAACTTCTAAAGTTGTATAGACTACAGCATGATCATACACAACAATGATCCCAGACAAAAAGAAAACTTAAAAACTTCTAAAGTTATATAGACTACAGCAAGATCATACCCAACAATGAGCCCAGACAAAAAGAAAACTTGGTTGTTAATAATGATAACATTTAACTTAGCATAATGCAGCATTATGTCAATACATCATAGTATTTCTCTCCACTGGCCACCTATTGGTTATTGCACCAAAAGCCAACATGTAACGGGGATGTCTTCCTCATGAGGTATTACTTCTCTCATACCTACATACTATATTGTAAAAGGAAATTTTCTGAGAAAGGGGAGAACCAAAACATTTATGGAGAACAAATTTCCATCATTTCATTCAAGGTAACATTAAACCTTCTTGTTAAATGGAAGATACATACATAGCAAATGGTGCCAAAAGCAGATTTGTTTATTATGGATCTCATTTTACACAGGAAAGGGGGGAATTGTGTTCCAGACCCCCAGACTCCCTCCCTTAGAACCAGTATTCTTACTATTTGACATGTCAGACAACAGAAAATCAGATACTAATCAAATACTTTCTAATTATGCAGTATAAAACTCTAATTCTCCAAGAACCTTCCTTTCTTCAAATGGAGGATATATCCTAGAAAATGGTGCCTAAAGGAAATCTGTTTACCATGAATCTCATTTTACGTATTAGATGGGGTAGTACGTTCCAGGTCCTTCCCCTGGATCCAGTTTTCTTACTATGTGACATGTCAAACACAAATAAGAAATCAAATACTACTTAGTGATGCAATATCAGACTACATAGAGATACTCATTCTTACGGGCTGAAAGCTATGAAAATTAAGCAATTGCAGGTTTGAGGAGAGGTTCTCTGGTGAACTTGATGTTATGTACTTTCTATTACTTCTAAAGCCTCACACCATCCTTAGCTTATAAAGAATGCTTAGTAACTGAGGAGTCTCCCCTCTTCATGCTGTAAGTACTCATGCAGCTTCAGTACCTTTGAACAGATGATGGTTGAGGTTATCAATAACATTTTCTGATTCAGATCTTCTCAATCTTAGTCCCATCTTATCTATCTTCTCAATCAATGGGTATCTCAATCAGGATATTATCTTAGCTAACAGTGAGGAAGATTGAACCATGGAGATTTTGATCTTTTCTACTCTTCTCTTTATTGAACATGTGCTTGGCTTGCTTGTATTACTTGAATGATCAATCACAGTGGGAATGCTGCCACTCTTACGTCTTGAAGGAGGAGGTCTGTGCTGTAAGTGTTCCTTTAAACAAAACAGCTTTGAGAGAATCACATTTTCCCACAGCCTTTCATTATTTAAAGTGCAGTGCATTCCATAATCAAATTTTTTACCCCTATATTACTCTAAAATCAACACTTGAGTTGCTGGCATGTTTTGTACTGTGTTAGCTATACTGTAGCAATAGTATAGCAACAGTGAAGTAAAACATTTAAAAAATAAGCAGTTTATTTAAGAGTAGTAAGCATTCTCCCAGACTTGCCTAATATACTTTCATTCTTTACACATACCTTTCATTTATTCTTATTCATTTCCTCTCAGACCAGCCTCTTACTCTCTTCTATACTGATTCACTTTTCTTCCAAGACTTTATTTCCTTTCATTTTATATCATAAATACCATCCTTTTTAACTCTTCTGTTCTGGGCTTTACTATATCTACTTTCTTTGCCCTCCATTCATCACTGTTCACCAATAAAATGATAGTGACAAACTATGTTGTGTAACTACTGTTACCAAAACATATCAGGTACTGCCTTCATTAAATTGGTACCCTTATTTCTCATTCAATTGATAATAAAACAATTTTAAATGTAATTAATCAAAGTGTATCTCCAACTTGGTAACAAGCATTATGCTCTTCCTAGAGTCACTCAAAGAGGGATTAAGCAAGGAAGAAAAAACTACAGGAAATTTGGATGGGTGCCATGATCTAAAATATCAGGGCCTAGGAGAGGTGGAAAGATAGCGTGCTAGTGAAAGACAATTCATCACAGTAAACTGGTACTTATTGTGATCTGCACACACATCACAGGCTTCAAATAACTCAAAACAAAACTGGCAATACTTCACAACTAAAGCATATTGAATATGAATCAACTGGCATGCACACCATTTACTCACTCATTCATTGGCAAATCCTGAGGAAAAATTGAATTATTTGCCTGCAAAATTATTTAAAAACATCTTCAAGAAAAGGAAAAAGTGTTAATTTCATCTATCCAATTGATCAACTGCATTAAAAAGACCCTCCTGGCAGTGCATATCTATACTGTACTATATAATACCTCCATTACATATTATCATTATTGTTGTATAGTGTGTAGGACCCCTTCTCCGAGGGGTTCTGCAACTCCAAAATTGCACCGAAATCAGCAGCAAGGGAAGGATGGACTCCTTTGGAGTAAGAAATTCTTTGGCGAGATTTTACTCCAAATATATATACTCAAAGAAGGTGACTTTTCACTCATGGCAAAAATACAACAACACAGAGTCCAATAATGCAATGAACCTATTCATCTATCTTTTTTACATACTTGATCGCTGTTTGCCATGTTAGTGAGGAAGCACCAGGAAAAGACAGAGAGAGTTATATGGAAGGGTACTGGTGAATGTATGCACAGAGCATCAAACTAGGGAGGAGCAGTGTGGTTTCAAAAGTGGTAGAGGATGTGTGAATCAGGTGTTTGCTTTAAAGAAGGTGTGTGAGAGATATATAGAGAAACAGATGGATTTGTATGTGGCATTTTATAGACCTGGAGAAAGCTTATGACAGGCTTAATAGAGATGCCTTGTGGAACATCTTAAGAATATACAGTGTGGGAGCAAAGCTGTTATGACCTGTGAGAAGTTTTCATTAAGTACTTAAGGCAAAGTGTACAATTAGAGGGAGAAGAGAGTGAATAGTTCCAAGTGAAGGTTGGTCTGTAGCAGGGGTGTGTGATGTCATGATGGATATTCAGTCTCTTTATGGATGGGTTGGTGATGGAGGTGAATGCAAGTCTTTGAGACAGGGACAAGTATGCAGTTTGTCAGGGATGAGAGGGCCTGGGAAGTGAGTAAGTTGTTGTTTGCTGATGGTAAAGCACTGGTGACAGATTCAAAAGAGAGACTGCAGAAGTTGGTGACTGACTGTGGATGTGTGTGAAAGGAGTAAGTTAGTGTAAATGTAAGAAAAGTAAGGTTGTTAAATTTAGCAGGACCGAAGGATAGGTAAGGTGGGGTGTGAATTTGAATGGAGAAAACTTGGAAGTGAAGTGTTTTAGATACCTGGGAGTGGACATGGCAGTGAATGGAACCAAGGAAATGGAAGTGAGTCATAGGCTTAGCGAGGGGGTGAAGATTCTAGGAGTGTTGAAGAATGTGTGGAAAGAGAATATGTTATCTTGGAGCAAAAGTGGGTATGTTTGAAGGAACAGCAGATCCAACAATATTATATAGTTGCAAGGCATGGGCTATATATGGGGTTGTGCAAAGGAGGGTGAATGTTTGAGGATAATATGTGGTGTGAGGTGGTTTGATTGAATAAGTAATGAAAGGGTAAGAGAGACATATGGTAAAAAAAAAAAGGGGGGGTGGTTAAGAGAGAAGAGGGAGTGTTGAAATGGTTTGGACAAATGGAGAGAATAAGTGAGAAAAGGTTGACAAAGAGGATATATGTTTCAGAAGTGGAGGGAACAAGGAGAAGCAGGAGACCGAATTGGGAGTGGAAGGATGGAGTGAAAAACATTTTGAGTGATTGGGGCCTGAACATGCTGGAGAGTGAAAGGCGCACACAGGAGAGAGTGAATTGGAATGATGCAGTATACTGGGGTCAACATGCCATCAATGGATTAAACCAGGGCATATAAAATGTCTGGAGTAAACCACGGAAAGGTATGTGGGGCCTGGTTGCGTATATATGTATAAGAGAGTGGATGGATCTTTCTTCATCTGTTTCCTGGCACTACATCGCTAATGCAGGAAACAGTGATCAATTATAATGAAATAAGTATAATATAAATAATATATATACATATATTTTTTTTATAATTGATCACCATTTCTTGAAAGAGTCCTGGTTTTACTGAGGACTTTTCTAAAGTCTCCTGCTGCCCAAGGCTGTACTATTTCAGTAGCAGCCCCCATAAAAGGAGTTCTGGGGTTATTTTATAACAATAATAATATGCATGGTCAAACACATATACAAGCGTAATTCCAGTGATAAAATTCTAAATTATAAACTTGTATCTCCAAACACAGGAAACATTAACCTAATACAAAAAATAATGTTTCACTCATAACACTCCTTTTGTTGCTAACCACATGATGTTGATACGACAAGATTATCTTATCTAATGAGACACTACGAGAATAGCTTGACCAGCTGATTTACAAATCTTACAAATAACATACAATCACTGAATCCTTCACCATTAAAGCCCATTAAAGCTCTCCTGAATACAAAAATCAGTGTAATAATACTGGTTATTTAATGAGATATTATCCCTTTAATCCTTCAATTACACTTAATGTTTTCAAAAATTTACCCAATATAAAGCCTGTACAACAGACATAAAATCTGGAACACAACTATGTTAATATTCTAAGCCTTAATCTAAGTATGTCTTGTCTTTACACTGAAACCCTTACTTAGCTAATTCTAATAAATCAATCACAGACAAATAATAACATCACATTTAAATTGCAAGACTGGCAGGAAGGTGGGATGTAATTACAATGGTCTGCACAAAGAAATTTTCATCTATGAAGTATACCTAAGTAAATATCTTTATTCATCATTGCTGGTAACTAATCTTATTTTATAATACAAAGAATATATGCTATATTTACCCTGCTCATTACACCCAGCTCCTAACACTAAAAAAGACCACTGTAATAAAATCTGTTTTTAGTTAGTAGAACAAATCATTCTTAACTATGTATAATAAGAACCCAAGTAGATACTCAATACATATCAAAAGGATAATTACTAAAAGACCATGAAAAATTAACTCTGATGCTACAGTCCTCTTCATCACACTAGTTAAGTCCTCTCCATAATGAAAGATGCAAAAAATTCCAAAACCACTATCCCAGACCCATCTCCAACCTCCAGCTTAAACATTTATGATACATAGCTGCAAATTCCCTGACACCTATTTTCAATTGCTTCTTGACCTAGAAGTAAATACCCTCCCACAGGAAAACCTATTATCATTCCCATCCTCAGCCTTATCAAACCTCTAAGTAGTATTTCATCATATAAAATCATATCCCTCTTGTATGCCCCCAACCACAACTAATGAAAGTCTCATCCTTAATTATATCACCCAACATATCCCACAAGCTTCCAACCACAACTAATGAAAGTCTCATCCTTAATTATATCACCCAACATATCCCACAAGCTTCCCCCCAAAACATTTTCCATACCATGCTTTGTACATAATCTTTCCACACTTTCTTAATTCATGTTTGAAACCCTCAAAAACAGACAACCTTCCTGTCACACAAAACTCACCACAATCAACATATGCAGAAAGTTTAATGAAAGTGCAGTAAATGTAGATATGCAGTCATGTGTGAATTAGGTGTTTAAAATTTAAAAAAAAAAATTGTTAAAGGCTCTAGAATTAGTCATTGGATACAAGGTTGTGAGATATAAGAATAAAAGTAGAAATGCATGGTGGACAGATAAGATAAGAAATGCTGTGGAAGAGAAGAAAAAGGCATGTGGCAGATTGCTCGTAAGGAAGTTCAGCAAAGGAGGATGGAAGAATGTAAGATGTGTAAGTAGAGTGTTAAGAAGCTGATAGAAGAAAGCAAAGAGAGAGTAGATGAAAATTTTGGGAGAAAGCTGTGTGAAAAGTTCAGGGAAAATAGGGTACTATACTGAATGGAGATGAAAAGGATAGAGTGGGTGTAAGAGTGGAAAAGTAAATGTGAGAAGTAAGGAAGGGAAATTGCTGAATCAAAAGGAGGAAGTGAAAGGAAGATGAAAAGAGTATTTTGAAGAACTTTTGAATTGGGAAAAGGGTGAGGCAGCAGTTGTTATACGCATGGGGAGGGAGGATGGAAGGAAATGGATATAAGTGTAAGGGCCTATAGCAAGAAAGGAGGTAAAAACGACAAACGACAATAAAGAGGTTGAAGTTAGGAAAGGCACCTGGAGTGGATGGAATTATGGCTGAAATGTTGAAATATGGAGAAGTTGTGATAGAGTGAATGCATTTGATATGTAAATAGCATGGAAGCAGAACATTGTGCCTGAGGATTGGATGAAAACTATTAAATATTGTTAGTTTATTCAAAGGAAAAGATGCTAAGGACTTATGTGGTAATTACAAGGGAATAAGTCTGTTAAGTACAACAGGAAAATTGTATGCATGAGCGTTGACTGATAGAGTGACAAATGTGACTGAATGTAGAATAAGTGGGGAGCAGCTGTTGATACCCCCTTAATACATTAAGTTTACTTTTCACACATCTTCTTTTGTACATTGGTAAAATTTCTCCACCCATCCAGCCTTTTGGTACACTGCCTTCTTTCCATGCCCCTTCAAGCATTGTAAGAAAGTACCAGCAAACTAAATGCCTTTTGCTATCCATTTCCTAGCAGCTGATCTTATCACATCCTATTGATTACTTCTAACCTATGACAGCCCCCAAATCGATTTTAAGTATACTTTCCTCATATGCCACTGCTTTACCTATATCTTTAACATTTCATTAATTCTCATTTCACCAGTTGTTTCCTTACTTTATTTTTGAAGTGATAAAACTTTTATATGAACATTTTATTGCTTCAGGGGCTTCACCTTCTCTAACTTCCTTACTTCAAAACATCCTGTATCATGAATGCAAAATTCAACTCCCTTACGAATACCTTATCAAGTCTCACTTACTTATGACCATTTTCAATTTCTGTTTCCCATCTTTATATCTCAGTTGGCATGCAATCTTCTCATGTACAGCTGTATCAAGCAGAATCATCTGGTATGCTTTCATCTTATCCTTACTAGCTTTCCCTAATAGCTGTCAAAATCTTATTTTGCTAATATTGTTTTCTTTCTTGTTCTACCTACTGCACTTAATGCTTCATATAAAAATCATTCATCTTTTCTCAAATTTCATGTTTGAATCAATGAATTATTCTTAGATGTTACCTTAGATGTCTTATATATTTCATGCCATGATTCCTAAATTTTTATTTCCCTTTGTAATACTACCATCAATCAATGAAATTCAGAATAATTTGCCTGTGAGTTTCGGTCAAATTTTATAAGAATCTAAGCTCTCAGTGACTAGAATCCTAATGGGCTATCCATGTTTTATATTTGTGGGGATTCTAAGCTTGTCATACCATCCTTTATAAATTTAAGAAAGTACGGTTAAATAATATTCACTTAACCAAAAGGTGTCTCTTTTTAACTTTCTTAACTTTCTAATTTACACAAACAAATGAACACTAATACTAAATGTTTATTTTTCATTGAGAATATTCTGTACATTATGTTCATGCACTTTCAATGCCCACAGTAAAATTACTGTTCACGAAAGATCACATCATAAAGTCTCACATAAAGTATACTTACTTGTGCCTGAATAAACAAACTGAACCAGCAATAATAATTATATGGTTCCATCACATATACTTGTTGGTATATAATATCATAACTGCTGTAATATACAAAATAATGAGGAAAAACCATGATACCATAACCTTAAAATGTCCCTTATCTTTGCACTGGAGGATCTGTATCACTCTACTCAAAAAAATGTAGAATTTTTTCACATAATGGAAGGATATGATAACACTGGTAATATCCAGACTCCTGGTCCTCTCTTTCTACTGCTTCAATTTCTTACAGTGCAAAAATATTACTTCAACTTACCTCTCTACCTCTCAAAATCCACACATCATTCATTCATTCATTCTTCAACATTAAAAGCACTATACACTGCCACAGGTTCCACCTGAACAAAAATAGAACAGATACACACATATATCATTAGCAATGGTATCTTTGGGCAGATCACCACATAACTAACACAGAAGTGTACTAGCCATATTGCACAATTAATCAGCAGTGCTTAAGTACAAGTGAAGGTGTTGCAGTGTTCTACTACAGCTCCATTTGACACACTGTTGTGGCTATGACTGTGTCCAGTATGTGTGATCCTTACTGAGCTGCAACTTGATGATCAAGTCGACCAAGGGTGTCCAAGTAAAAAAGAAAGAAAAAAAAATATTGTGTTCATTCTCACGACAATGCATAGGATAATTCTTATGATCCCTAGAAAACGCCACAGTACTACTTCGACTTGTGATGACTTCATATTAAAACATTTGAACCTTATGCCAAACTCTTCAATTTATGACTGTGAAGAGATGGTTGATTCATCACTGACCTTTGAAAATACTGTTAAAAAAATTGACTAAATGCATGTATCCAGCATCTTGATTCACTGCCGAAATCTTTACGAATCAAGACGATAGGAAGCATCGTGGTTTCACAGATATATCCAATTGGCTACAAACTCAAGAGAGACTTCTCTTTTAGCTTGTACTTTTTGGTCTCCTATGTTGCTTCTTAAAGAGGATATGTGCACTTTACTTAAATAATGTGACCCTTCCCTTGAATGATTTTCTAAACCTCCTGAATTTCTGTACTACCAGCTTTGCTTTTTCCCTTGCACATACAATTATTTTCCAGTTTTGTACATTAAACTTAAATGTCTCTGAACCATGAATCCTGTTTTGAAGTATCAAGGTATTATGTTACCCTCCTCCTTACCAAACAGACTGAATTACACTGTGAAATATTATTTTCTTTGAAAAACTACAATCACAGTTTTGAATCAGAAGGTAAGGGAATCTGCAAAATCTCAGACAATCAGTCGTTACACATGAGAAATTTGAACTAGTTATCCTTTCCTGCTAAACAGATAACCACATTAAATAATCTTGTTTGATATTACATTAGCAAGGGATAGAGTACAGTTACCCTTTATGATTACTGAAGTCCATCAATGTCTTTTACTGCCTAAAAGCAATTACAGTTTTTTGGTTACTGAAGTGAAAGTTGACATGATACCTACGTTACAATATCAATGTGGTGAAGGAGTAAACTTGACAGTTGGAGTGATTATGCTTGGGCCAGTGGTGGATCCTTTGGAGATAAAAGGTAAAGTTGTGTCAGTTGAAGTAGAGATTGTAACGTGTGATGCTTCCCAAGGAGGCCGCGGTTGCTGGTGCTGTCCTGGGAGAAGTGGGGACATTATGGGGATTACAATATCATCCATATTGGGAAGTACAAACACTTTCTCAAATATAACTCTTAACTGCTTCTGTATGAACTCCACCAAAATTGGTAAATTGAGAATGCGATCTCCGAGTCTGGGTCGTGCTACCATCAATAGCTCAGGTATTCCACGAAAACCATACCACAGGCGATCAGCAGGAGGTGGAGGAACATTCAGTGATAAGGTGCCTGCAAGTCGTCGAACCTCTACTCTAAGCTCTATACGCGTGTTACTGACGCCCTGGAGTGCTCGCTGTAGTAACCTCCATTCAGCAGCTTGCTGAAAGTAACGTGATCCTGCCACAGTATCCACAATTCTTAACAATCTTCGGGAAGTTGGTCCACTGCCTCCAACAGGAAGCCCGGCTTCTGCTGCCAAGCCTTCTTCCTCCCCTTCTTCTTCACTTGAAGATTCTACACTATCATCTGTGTCAGTATCAAAGTGGAGATTACGAAGAAGACGGTCAGAAGAAGGGGATCGAGTGTACACTCGTGGTCCAGTATGCGGTGCTGGTTCTCCAGGACTAGGGGGAGATGATGTGTTAGGGGTATTCCCCTCCAGACCAGTTGTACGTTTAAGTTTCATAAGGTCTAATTTGGTTTCCAAACTCATTGTAAAATTGCCAGCATATTCAACTTTAAGGTCAACCCAAAGTCCCCTTGAGTCAACTTGCGGACTGCCAACGGCACATAACTGAGGAGTGGCTGATCCCATGTTCACTCCACAAACCACAATATCCCCTACGAAGTAAGGAACATGAAGTTTGCTTAATTTTCTCTGAACACGTTCCTGCACCTGTAAAAACAATTTTTCATATGAAATTGCAGCATGTCATTCTTTTAGTACAATATGAATTTACATTATCAAATTTATAAACTAAACTTCTAAACACTGCTAATGCAGACCCTTTTGAAGCAATGTTAAGCTCTTGCACTCAATAATTCTCATAATAAAGGAATTCATAGTTTGAAAGAATACTATTTTGCTATCTTAACTGAACTCAAAATCAGCAAAACACTCTAATAGATCAAACAACATATATATTAAAAGATATGATGAAAATAAAAAGTTTACAGGTAAAAAAGGGTTAATTATACATTACGATGAGGATAAATTTTCCATGACACACTCTACTTACTTTGTTGGCCCAATATGGGTTACGTAAGAAATCATAAAAGAGTCGTCCAGCCAAAGCGTTTATCCAGGCTACATTTGCTGGACCTGGTGTTCCATCAGATGACATGCCACCAGGCTGATATAGAAGCCGGGCCATATAGCGTTCAAAATTCATTTCAGGAGGAGTTGAAGCCGCACCTTCCTGTGTACCAAGAAAAATCTATAGGTTTTTTTTATGTTCTTGTATATTCAAAAATGACCAATTTACTTACATGTACTAAATCAGAAGTTCCATTAGCTAAAAGAAGTACTTAAGGAATAATTCATGTACTTTGCCAGTGAAAAAGAATGAGTTACTATCATTTTACAGTAACAAATTCTTTTGCACATCTTATTCCTGCAGGTATTAACTGTCATCTAGGGATAATTTTGCTATCTATCAAAATTTAAATCTGGTTCAATTAAAAACACTCAATCATTCCTTTTTTGTCTATCCATATTCTACAATCCTATATCAAGCCACACCATGCAATTTGCATTATAATACCTCCTCAACCCCTTTAGAGTCTAAGAGATATAACACAAAATGTTTATCATCATGATTAGGATATTGTTGGAATAATTTTATTGTAGTTCTTACAGCATACTAATCTGATGTTGCAAGGTTGGCTGGTTGTCTGAGACTGAACTATCAATTGGCAGAGTTGTCGATACTGTCAACATCAAGCTGCATCAACCAACCAAAAAACCTTTAACACCTTTATCATGTATTAACAATAATTCTATGACCACACATATTCTCAATATGTGAGTGACCCTTGCTTTTCCAGTAATCCAGATTACCCATAAAACACAAACTACTGAAAAGTTATCTGAGGTAACTAGAGTCTCAGAGAGGCTTCGTATACTGACTGTACAATGTCTCAGATACAGACCTTTTCCCATACGTATCTTGAATTTATAAGGCATCTGCTTCATGTAATAAATTACTTGCCTGCTGCTGCTGTTCTTTTCCTTGGCAGAAAGGAGATTCTGGTATCCCTTCAAGAAGCACAGTATCCCCTACATCTTGATTTGTAGGTTTGTGACTGGGTGATGACTGTGGCTTCGGACTAAGTTCTGATGCTGCTACTAAGCGTCGAAACCTGATGATATATCAATTTTGACATGATAAAAATCCTAAAATGTACAAAATTTTTGCTCGAAAAAGTTATAGATAATGGTATATGATGACCTTTTCTAACCCAGAAGATGTTTGTGCTTGACTAGAAAACTGAAGTCCAAATATGTTCTAAGTCCAATTCTAAACTTTTTTTTACTGTCTACAAGGAGAAGTAAGAAAATCCCTTCTTTATCACGACAGGTATACTCTGCAAAGCTAGTCAAAGTTCAAACAAAGACTCCACAAAGAAGGAAAAAAGATGAATTACAGAAAGGGTAATACCCCCTACAAAAACAAGGCATAGGCAACACATTTGATAAATCACACTACCCCTTACAGAACTATTATTATCACTGTTTTTTCTAATAACTGCTTGCTTTTTCCCTCCTTAACAAGGTAGAAATAGGAACAGAAGAACTAAACCCAGGGAAAAATTCTTGTCTGGCCCCTGTCTTTGTTACCATTTTTAGAAAGTGATGCTACATAAGGGATGGATTTCAAGCACCCAGGTCCTTCCCCTTTCAGTAGTCTTCCACAACAAACATAAGGTATGTGTGCAACTTTTTTTTGTCTCCTATATCCCTGATGATATTATATAAATAAAGATCCTAAAGAAATATAAATACAAGTAGATCAAAGACATCCAAAATTCAAACACCTACATACTGAAGTTTTCCAACATAATGATGCATGAGTTTCTAAAGGCTGCCACTTATTTTCCATATGTTGCCATAGCCTAAGCCAATGCAACCCACACTAATGCTACAAGGTGGGAGTCCTCTGTGCTTTTCTCAAGTTATTTCTGTTATTTCCATGGTAATGCAGACTTTACACAGCTTTTCATAATCCTGGGATTTTCAGAGTGAAACACTCACAAGTGATTAGATTGAAAGTCTCTCACACCGTTCCCTGCCAGTAAAATTATCAAGCAATCTTTGGTGACCTTGATCCCTGGAGTACGCTTTTCCTCCCTTTTCATGAATGTCTTGACTAGCATTTTTTTTAAAATAAGATAGTCTCATCCTCATTTAACACTTGCTGAGGAGTGCAACTTACTTTAACTTTAATATTCTCAAAATCAGAACCAAATACAACGTAAAAAACAAAGATAACTGTGATAAAAGCAAGCACTAAATCACAGCCATTTTGATAACATGATGAGTGACTGTGGATGGGATACAAACTGAAACATACTTTAGCAGTGAGCGGGATACATAATGAAGGGTATTTCACAGTGACAGTATTGATAAATGCATAATAACTGAATAATAACTATGATATAAGATTTTACTACTGGAAATGAGTAATGTAAACTGAAAATATGAATTCTTTTGAAATACGAATGTTACAATGCTGAGGCCTTAGTGTCACTCAGAGAGTTTGTACCTTAATTCTTAAAGGATGCCATTGTAAAACATCACTCTAGGATGTGAAAGAGTGAATTGGAGCTATGTGGTATACAAGGAATGTGGTGTACAGGTATGCCCTGGTACAGCCCACTGACATGCTGTAAATGGGTTGAACTAAGGCATACAAAACAGTTGGGAAACCATGAAAAGGTCTGTCGGACATGGTTGTGCACAATAGGGTCTGGATTTGATTCGGCTTATATGACGGCCATTCTTCATCTGTTCCTTGGTATTGCAGGAAATGGCAAACAAGTATAAAACAAAAACACTTATTGGACAAGTCACACCATGATCCTAAGAAAAAAAATTATTTCTTGAGTTAACTTACTGTTCTTTCTGGATATATGACAAACATAATGTTTACAGATATGTTGCAGTCTTCAGGAATGAAAGTCTGATATTGTAACTAATGTAAATACAATTAATTCATGACACTAAGTATTCAATATAAAAAAGATAAGTCAGGCAAAATACATACTACAACAAGCCATTCTGACCATTGTAAAAAAGGTAAAACTACATATCATTCTTAATAATCAGCCTTCAAGAATAAATTCTTATCGTTGCAAAGAATGTCTTGAAGAATAAAGGAAGGACATAAAAGTTGCAAGGGACAGATGTTCTATGAAAAGCACTGAAGATGGGAATGCTCAGAACAAAGTTGAGAAATGAACAGCATTTGAAAGGAATCAACTAAGAGGTTTGAAATCAGATTTGATAATTGGTACATATGATAGTGCAAATGAATTTCACCAATTCGGGTGAAAAATGATTAGTCTGAAAAGTTATGCGATTGTAATTATGCAAGCTTTAGGTTATTAGTTATAAAATTATAAGGGGACTGGTGGAAATGACAAAGAACTTCAAATACACTCTACAGTAACACAGAAATGAAAGTCAAGGATATTTCCTGAAGAAAATTTGAAAGAATAGATGAGGAGATGGATCCTAGTCAGAGGCTAACCGATATATAAGGTCATCTTCTAATCATGTATTCTGTGCTATTTTCATGTCTTATCCATTACATTCCTTTTCTTTTCATCAGACTTACCAGTCATCCTTCTCACGATCAGTGCGAGCAAAGAGATACAAAGACTTCTCCTGACACATATCCTGTGTCACCTCTTCAAATGAAGCCATATCAAGGGATGATGTCATCAGGTCATCTTCCCCAGATGATTTATTGTTTTCTAAGCTCCAGTTTCCCTCTCCACTCTCAGAACTACCCTGTCGCCCAAGAACTGTTGAGCAAATATTCCTGAGGCTTTAATACAGTTACAATATTTGTATATTACACACAGTAAATCTTGCTGTTAAGCACAAAAGTATCATACAGATCTTAAAAAGTTTCAGCTAATGTTGACCCGTTCAGTGTGGCACTTGGAACACCAACTCCCTGCTACTATGACACAATAAAGAAATTAAATATAAAGAAAACTGTAATACTGCCTATACACTTTGTAGACAGTTACAAATTAGGACTGGGAAGTGGCAGTGTTGCACAACTGAATATATTCTGCCTGCTACAAACCAGAATATTTAAAATTACATGGTGGCCCATATTACATGTACACATTACCAAGAATATAAACCATATGTACACAACTTGAAACAAAGAAAAACCATACTAAAATCAGTTTACTATGTGGGAGGTCTCAGGTGAATGTGGAGGGAACTTACAGACATTCATGCAGTAAATCTTAAGGCATCCCATGTGCTGTTTTCTGGTGAATGCAATCTCAGCAAATGTACATTACCCTCCTAACACCTTATGTACAACCTTCATCTTACACAACTATAAACCAACTTTTATACCATAAATTTTAAATTAATTGCTAAACCTCAAGTTACAGAGCATGAGCTGTCATTATAGTTCGTAAATTATGACAAGAGCATGAGATGTCAATATAGCTAGTAAATTACGAGAGATTATATTCTTTCATTTGGGTTAATGTATCATGGCCCTTAGAAATTTATTGTTTCTGTAAAAACCTCACTTTTTTTTTTTTTCTTTTTTTATGTTGAAGCCTCCAGTCACGGGCAAAAGTCCACATCAAGGCCGGGCCCTAATTGAAATATAGAGAATTGAGAAAGGGGGAAAAACAGACAGGGAAAGTATTTACAAATTTTTGAGAAAG
>JAYMFT010391975.1:0-19609 GCA_038088735.1 Panulirus argus
TATATATATATATATATATATATATATATATATATATATATATATATATATATATATATATATATATATGTATTTCATGAATCTTCGGAAGTATTAACTTCAGCTGAGAAGATGGAGTTGAGGTAGTCATGTGTACGTTCTAACATTATGTCCTGGACTTTGGTTCCCCGGTACATATTGAGACGAATTATGGTTGGCATAGGTCAGAATTTGTGAGATCAGGTTTACGTTTGGCAGCTGTGGCCGAATTACTCGACCGCACATGTTGGACAGGCTGGCTAAGATCTTAAGGCATGTGAAAAATATCCAGTCACTTAGTGTACTAAACTAATTTAGCTGCTGAGAAGGAATAAGGGAGACATCGGGTTACAAGGATTCAGTATTACTCAACCCATAAACAGAAATTAAATCTTTATTTTGTTCTTACTGTAAATCCTCTGAAATGGTAATGATTTGCATAACCATTCTCAAGACTACAGTTGAAATATATATTACTGTCAGTTCTACAGCTGAAATAAGTTAACTCTCTAATTTCTGCGATTGAAATAACTCGCTTGTATCTTAACTGTATCCTAATGCCTGACTGTAAATTTAATTACACGAGGGGATACAAGATTCTTGCATTTCATATGTTTGTCATCACAACTTCTTCATTAAGTTTAGCTTTGGGAATTTTGGAAAGATAATGTTTGGGTCACTGAGAGCAACAGGCGAGAGATCCAGCGAAAATATTCGTTATTTTGGAAGGAGTTTAGTGGCACTTGGAAAAATCTGTTATTGTTTACATATACGTACTACTTATCTTCTGAAACAATCTGTTTGCCGGTAATGTATGAACATAGGACTAGATGATGGCGTCATTTGTACTATAAAAACGCGGTCCTTTCCTCTGTCAGTCTGTCTATCTGTAGACACGCTGATGAAGTTGCCAAACTCATAACAACTAATCCCATACACAGTTACCAGAAATTCATCCATTTCATTAGCAGGATAGAAATTGCTTCCTGCTAGGGTAATATATTACTGGAAGAATATTTTATTGTTTCCGAAATATTGGAGGTATGAGGAGAGAAAATCGCGAGGGTGAGTGATCATACCACTGAATGATGCCATTCTGCCGTTCAGGGTTTGGTTGCTAGGGAGGATGTGCGGCCAGTAAGGAGGGAGTGGTGGTGATGAGGGAGGGTTGGATAGCCGGGGAGGAGTGATGTTGGTGAGCGAGGGCATGGTGATAGTGTTGGTAGCCAGAGAGGGAGGAAGTAGTGATGGTAAGGGAGGGTGTGGTGGCCAGAGTGGGAGGGCGTGGCGGTGGTGAGGAAGTGTAAGGTAGTCATCCACAAGATTAAGCAGACGAGGCACCGAAAGACCCGAACCTGCTTGCATACTTGAAAAGGAATATCTTCTAAATATGATGATACGTTTATTCACTTGCGTACGACGATACGAACTTCCAGCACGACTGTCCGACCCTTGGGTACAATGGCATGATCCATCCACACCACGGTACAAAGGGATCGTACCGTCCTGCTCAAGATTAGATTAGATTTTCCTTCTATGAACATCTAGTGTATAGCGCAGCCCGTGCCTTTCCTTTGCTGAAGGGAATAGAAAATCTTCCCTGTTATAGTCAAACAGGTACAAGCACTTAACCTACAAGTTGTGTTTCTTTTTTAATGTTATCTTTGATCTTGAAATTAATATTATTGTCTGAGGAATGACAAAGGTAAACGACCGCAAGTAAAAGCATTATTGAAATTTCACTCTCGTTCATTCCCGGCAGCTTAACTGTCCCGTCTCCTCCGCCTCCCTCCTTCCAGCACAGCCTGATCGTCACTGTTGTTGTCATGAAGAGTCGTCCCAATAGGCTAGGTGCAGGCGACGCCGATAACTGTACCGTACATACCTTGCAAATTCCACCATACGGGTTGGGTCCGGAGATAATCAGTTGGCTATCGATTCGTATAAGATCCCAGTACCCCGTCCGAGGCAGACTTGGCTCTCGTAGCTGGTGGCCAGGGCATAATAATAGCTAGCTGACCCGGAGCTCTGGATCTCTAGTCGAGATGATCCTTCGCTGATGTATACGGCGATGTCACAGCTGTTGCGTCTTGAGGTGTGAGGGGAGATTTGGAGGCTGCTGAGAGAGCGAGTGAGCCGAATCTGCTGCAGCTTGTCAACTTGTTGATCCGTCACGATCCTACGTCCCAGCGAACAATGGGAGGTGTTGAGAGGGCGGTGGTGGTCCCCCGCTTGCTGGTGTTCGCTGTCCACACCCGCCTGGCAACATGTCCGCTTGCGCCGTAGTGATGATATCTTGGGAAAAAATCGTAGACTAAGATTTGATTCATTGTCATTTTCATTCAAAATTTGTAATGCTACAGTTTCAAACGTGGATTATTTATATATTTTATGTGACAATGAAATTACGATTGTTAAATGTAGGTGTGATATTGATGTGCTCTAACTGCTGTGCGAAGCCAGTGTCAAGCACATGGTGCCTGCAGTGAGGTGCTTACTAAGGAAACACAAATGTTTCTCTGCCACCCTGGTGCCAGGGCGCCTACGTTATATTGCCTGGTACAAAAACCTTTACAGAGCAGTGCACAAACCATAGCTGATCACTTCTGCCATGACGCCCCTCACTACTCTCTCTCCTGCCAACCAGCACACACGATTGTTTTTTCTTCTTTCCATCGTGTTCGTCCATCGCCAGGATGGTGTGATGCGTGTCGCCCGGTAAACACGTCTGACGGTGTTCAGCTTTAAGGGATCAGACCTGACCACTGGCCACCTGGGACTTGCCAGTGTGAAAGGGATGAGATTTTTCCTGGTGTTCCTAGTGTGGACCTGCCGCACCTGAACTTAGTATACCACGGCTAGAACATTGCCACCAACATCTTCCTGCCACGACCTCCCTATGCGCTTGCCTCTGCCTGTCACAAGACCCTGCGTGCTACTATCCTCACTCCTTCGCTATAAGCCAGTCAAGTGCAGGATCTGAAATATGCGTAACAGTTATGAGCGAAGGATGCCTTTCTTTTTTTGTGCAATGACTGTAACAGATTCTGTTCAGAGACAGCGGCGGCGCCGGACGTACCCAGTGCCAGGCCTGAACAGCCGAAGGTCACACGGGGGCACCAGGAGCCCGGATGGCTTCCTTGCCCGTCAGTAGAGAAACATCCGAGTCTGTCAGATTATGATACGTAAAACTTTCGCCAACGCTTGACGGCGTCGGCCTAGCCTAACTAATGAACAAACTCTACGGATGTAAAGTCTCAGCAAGAGGATGATCTTCAGAGGAGAACGAGGTCCTGTGTCAGGCGGGGAGGCCCCAGCTGCTGCCTCAGGTACATAGAGTTAAGATCACGGCCACATTCATGGAACGATACGTTGAACCTTTATATCAAGCCGTTCAGTCTGCACCGTATGGCACTGACCATATTGGCGTCGCTCAGTAGACCTTGATGGTCTTCAAAGCTGCACCATTGTACTTCATTATGTGCCCCACTTTACTGCTGTAACGACGTTGACAGAAGTGCACAATATTTCACAGTATTATACCCTGTGAAATTACCCTTAATTCATGACTGTATGCAGCTAGTTGTTAAGCCCTAGAGCACGACATTATAACCCTTGAGCAGGATGTTACGAACCCTGACCACACCGGCCCAACCCTTGGGTATGATGGTATGACCTCAGACCTGCTGCCTCACAAGGGTCAGGTCAGGGGCCAGGATACCCAAGGACCGTAGCGTCATGCTCAAAAGCTCACGTTCCTTCTCGACCATGTTCTTAAAACTAATGTCACTTTTTATTCTTGGCTTTTTTTTTTTTATGCCGACGTATAAATAACACACCATATGTTAAAGAGGAGGATATATCAACTCTCTGCTCATGTCGTTGTTATATTCATCACCGACTTTTACTCACTCGAGTATCAACTCTCCTCATTCCCCTAGGGTGAGTCAGAGACGCGTTGAAATTCACATTATTCCACCCAAGCGTTGGTGAAGATCCAGATGCATTCGTGGCACTGCTGGTGGTTCCATCCTGGTATAACTCTCCGCCCCCACCACTTGCCTCCGCCCCTGCTAGGGTCATCTCCACCTCTCGTACCATCACGCTGCTATCCCACTAACCACCGCAGGAACCACTAACAACACCCCTTAACCAGTACCAAATGTTCTGCCACTAGCAACTCCTGTCGGTCGCAGCCCCTCCTCTGCCATCACGCTTGGCACTACCAACCCCAGCCCTTACTGCCAAACACGGCCTTTACTTCCACCCTAGTCCTTCCCAAAACCCATCCACAACCTCTAAGCTAGACAGCAGCATCACCACACACAAAATTACCTCCACTCGACACCGCAACCATCATCGCCACGGTGGCTTCCTCTTTAGTGTTTTATCTCGTAATTTTTCACGTTATTTGGAAGACAATTTGTTATATTATTATCGTATGGTAAGATTTCTTCGCTTCTTTTTTTTCAATCCTTGTCCAGTTTTCACGTATTACGTAAACTGTTTTTTCTCCTCTTTTATGTGTTTTCAATTTATTCTCTTGTGTTTCTGTATTTGTCCATTTTGTTTTTAATACCCTCGTAAGATGTATTTTCTTGAGCTAATTTTTCAGCCTGTGTATTCCCTCCTCCTTCAGACAATTTCGTCTGTATATCACCCATTTTTAGGAGTAAGGTGTACAAGGTATGTGTGTGTGTGTGTGTGTGTGTGTGTGTGTGTGTGTGTTATAACACCTATGTTGCCTCTACTCCGGGGATCTTACCCGGAATAGTCTAATTTCGTGGATGTCGGGCGGTTTGTGTGTGTGTGTGTGTGTCAGAGACGCTTCCCCCCCACTACCCCCCAAGGACCCACTGGAGAGACAGATCTTATTAGCGGGGTCACCACCAGAAGTAGGATCCCGTCACGTCCGGAAGTTTCGTCTTGGACGGAGGCGAAGGAGAGAGAGAAAAAAAATACATATATATATCACAATGTCACACATGTAGAATATGACAGTTTTGTTTTCCTTTAAGCTCTCGCCCTTGAGTAGCGGTCTTGCTGTGTGAGGGGGCCCAGTGTGTGTGTGTGGAGCCAGGCAGGAACACCTAATTCGTATTCTAACCTCGTGTGAAGGTTGCTGCCCGTCACTGCCCCTCGAATTAACCATAATTCTTAGTAACACTTCCAGATAGCTCCTCTCTGCTCGTCCCGGCTGTGCTGATGGTTACCGTAACGTTCGTAACGTCATTCTGGGGGCTAGTTTCTGCATGGGAGAGAGTGTATGTAGGTATGCATTCAGTGGCTTAATGGATAATTACATTATATGTGTCATTATGGGTACATAAGTGCGTGTGTGTGTGTGTCACAGCCGGTGTCGTATAGCAGCTCAACTATAGGGGAGTGAGACAGGACCCCAGGCAGTACCCTCAGTGCGTGCGACCTTCCTGTAAATGATGGCACCGTGCCAGAGGTCAGCAGGGTTACAACAGGCTTCCCTCACCCTCCTGCCTTGGGGTGCCACGGGGTCAGCTGGCCGACCGGCCTCTCCCTCACTCTCCTGGCCTGGGGTGCCACGGGGTCAGCTGGCCGACCGGCCTCTCCCTCACCCTCCTGGCGTAAGGAACCACCGGGTTAACAGACCACCTTCCCTTACTTTCCTAGCCTAGGGTGCCTCAGGATCAGGTGGCCAGCCTCCCTTCCTCACCCTCCTAGCCTCGGGTGCCATGGGTTCAGCTAATGGTGGAGGCCACAAGGAACTAGGTAGCATCACAGTGTTGCTGTAAAAGTGAGGCAGCATGTACGAAGATTTTTTACTTTATCTGTGTCAAAGGTTCTCGTCACGGACTGCATTCCTCAACGAGACCTTGAGGGAAAATATGGAAGAAAATGCAAAAAGACAGAAGTTGTGTCGCGTGTTGGGGTCTGTTCCTCCCTTTTTTTATATCTCACTCTATATCCTTAATGCTGTGTGACAATTAAGTTCCGGGGGCCCCGCCTTGTGGAATGAATGCTATATCTTTCTCTAACTTCACTTTCACGTTATTCATATTCGTCGTACATGTTAGGTCTCCTAGGGTAATTGAAAGCACCAAGTTTATATATTTTCCTGTATTTAACAATTCTAAAAGTAACATGTTTATATATACATATGTACAGCCCTACTTAACAACTTTTAACTCTATTCTTAAAGTGTCTCGAATCATTTATTTCACTTTAAACACAGTCTTGAAAACATCACAGTGACACAAGTCATTAATGCACAATACTTCAGACTCATACCAATCCATATTTGATAACATCACTAATCTCCTCTGTGCTGTTAAGCGCCGTAAACACTTCCAAGCGATGGAGACACAGCACTGCCTCCAATAAGGACGGGTTACATGTTACGACTCACACCACCGAAAATCCTCCTCACAAAAGTATAGTCTTATTTCAGGCTTTCGGTCCGAGCCTGGTCATTACCCATAGTAATTACCTATTCACTCCTTCTTGTACATCATTGCTTTCCTTTCACTTATCTTCTTGCCACAATCAGTGTACATCTCTCTCCGTCCCTTCCCACAGACATTTATCCATCATAACCAGTTTTGGAGTTCATTCCGCACACATCGGGCCAATGTTTGTGTGTTTGTGTGTGTGAGGTGCTTAAAACAAAATACCAGTTTTCCTTCGGTAGAAAAATACTTGACAAAATATGTGCGTCAAGAACTGCCAGAAAAGTGGAGTGATAAGAACGTGCATTATGTACACAGGTTTCTTTATGTAGTAGACGACAGGGAATATTACTGATTCCCCTCTCCCGCCACACACTCCCATAAGCAGTTAGGGAGTAGTCCAGGAAGAGCCAGTATAGCCGCCTCATATCCAGACCAGCCGTCCACCCTTGTTGAAGATGGGATGAAAAATTTAAATCAACATATGAAACTTTGTAACTATGTTATGCTTGTAATATCAACCCACTGGGGTCTGACTAAGACCCTTTGTGATCCCTGTAATCCTTTTGCGCTGACGCTCACAGGATGAGTATGGGGTGCACAATAAATTTGCCGGGGCTCTGGCTCAAATCGGATCAAATCAATCAATATTATCAGGTTCTACAAAGAAAACGGATTTGTGCTGAGTCTGTGTCAGAATCCTCAGGGCCAGGCGTTAGTGGCGGGTTTTAAGTGGTTTACGTAGTTGAATGTGGTTGCTTGACTGATGTGGGGCTTGGCATGGATGGATCGGGAAGTGCACCTGATTTTGACGTTCGATTTATCGTAACCTATTTCTGTAGTTCGGGGAGGGGGTGTTTGTACTCTTGGAGGGGCTGCCCCGAGTTAAGTGTGGGGATTAGTGTGGGTACGTGGGCTCGTAGACGTGATTAATCGTATCGTAAAAGGTAACGTTACTGGAAGGTGGTCTAAATGGTGTTGTGGGGATGGCCATTGTGGTCTGTCGTGGTGTACTCTAGAGCGTGTGTGGGTGTGGGGCCGCCCTGGGCGATCTCTGTGGTAGGGGACTCAAGTGGCCCTCCATCTGCAGAGTCGTCTAGCTCTACCGTCGATGACGAACAGTTGCCGTCATCATGTTGACTGCTGGGTTCGCTGGACGTCATTGCGTCAGGACCATGACTGGGAGGAGGGCTGGTGGCCGCTGTGGGGCCGCTGAGAGGACTCGTCGTCCTGGCGTGTCCTGGCGTGCCCTGCTCGGGTGTCGGACTCGTGGACGTGCTGTGGTCGGTGAATGGACTCGCGGGCGTACTCTGGTCGGTGAATGGACTCGCAGCCGTGCTGTAGTCGGTAGACGGACTTGTGGGCGTTGTTTGGGTGGCAGAGAAGCCTGAGGCCGTGGTGTAGGTGGCAGCCGGGGTTGTCGGCGAGGTGTACCTCATACACTGGATCGCGGACGTGTTGAAGTTAAAGACCTGGGTGGCAGGAGGAAGGTAGAGGGTCGGGTCATGCCGATAGTGTGCATGTCTAGGGTAAGGGAGACCCACCTGGTCCCTGGCGGTGGTCTCCGCCGAGGGTGGGCAGTCCTGGTCGCTGACTGCCTTGTGGTGGTCAGCGTGGGCGGCCAAAGGGTGGATCCTGACCACCAAGTCCGGCGAGGCACGGAGCATGTCGTGCCAGTGGTGGCGGCCCTCCTCCCCGACACACCCACCGCACCCCACCAGGCACGACCCCACCACGCGACGACCACACCCTGCCCGAAAAGAGGTCGTACATTTAGTGACTATATTACAGCGATGTGCAGTATGCCGGACAGTATTAAGACAGGCTGAAAAATCTGCATGTAAAAACTGTTGGATGTACACTTGAATAATATCGGAGCTAGCAAACAGAAAGCAAGAATGTTATGGCGAGAAAAGGGATAAAGTTATAGAGAGGCCAGATAGCAAGACACCCAATGCATAAAGAGATAAGCATCTAGTGGGGGCAGCAGTGAGGAAAGTTACGTACATCACAGAAATGACCTGGAGTTGGAGATACACCGGGGTAAACACTCCAGGAATTACAGACGTTACCACAAAACTTACAAAAGGGAGCCAGAGTCGCATGGCTTATTTCCCAAAGAAAAAACAGTAGCAAAAGAGGGCCGGTAGATAGTGATTCCTGCATACCTAACTTACCTTAAGGTTCTTCCTTGAGAGCGTATACGTTAGAATGAATTACATTTTGAAAAATAGAAAAAACTGCCTAATCCCTTTAACTGTATACAGTCAAACGAGAAGACATTGTGAAGGCACAGTCAGGATGGTAACGCTCTAATAACAGGAAGGATCCACGTTAGGAAAGTGAGACATGGAGGCCAAAGTTTTTTTTTACTGTGTTTAGAGAACGTCAAACAAGATTATAGTCTTGAGCATCGTCTCCGTGACATAAAAATGGAGGTTACATACATACACATCAATATCCTGGCGTAGTCACTGTGATCTCTACCAGTCTGTGGTATTAAGCTCTTGCTTTTCAAGTTCATCACAAAGTCAGCTCAGCAAATGGTACCCTTAGCCAACCCCCTGAGCATGAGGGGACGACCCTTGGGCAAGATGGCCCTACCTATGACCCGACCCTTAAGTGTTAGGTCCTACGGTCTCACTCAAGGGGTTTAATGGGTGTAGAGAAATCACTGGATGACGGACCTGGCCTTAAGCGGAGCCTGGCGCTTAGGACTAGATGCGTGGCGTCCAGGTCGAGCTCGGGCATATGGAGAGCCAGGTCCTCCTCGAACACCGTCACGTCACCCTTCAGGGCTCGTGGGCTCGTCCTCCGCCAGCACAGGATGGTATTGTTGATGTACACCGTCACCTTCACGTACACCTGTGCTGTGGGCAGAGATCACAGAACGTCACTTTCGCATACACTTGTGCTATAAGTAGCCAAAACACCACAAGATGCAGTACTTTCTCCCAACTGAATTGTGTCCCATCGTTGCCCCTGACCTCCCAGTGACTCCTTAGTAGCCCCTGACCTCCCAGTGACAGCTGTAGTAGCCCCTGACCTCCCAGTGACAGCTGCAGTAGCCCCTGATGTACAAGTGACACCTGTAGTAGCCCCTGACCTACCAGTGACACCTGTAGTAGCCCCTGACCTCCCAGTGACACCTGTAGTAGCCTGCGGCCTACCAGTGACATCTGTAGTAGCCCCTGACCTCCCAGTGACACCTGTAGTAGCCTGTGGCCTACCAGTGACATCTGTAGTAGCCCCTGACCTACCGGTGTCCTGTAGGGGTGTCTGGGGAAGGAGCTGGAGGCCGGTGAGGTTGCAGATCCTGATGGTGAGGTCGCTGGCGTCACCGTCCCGCCTGAGACCCACCTGCAACTGGCCGCCCAGACCCACCTGGCGAGGACCATACACGAATTGGCTTTAACACTTCATTGGTACTGAGACCGGTTGATTAGGATCTTATAACGAAACCGAGAGACAAAATTGTAAAGTACACATAAATCGTTATGGCACAAGATCGCAGTGGTAGTCAAGCCCCGAGTAAAATACAGACACCGCAATGGGTAGGTTTCACCGTACAATGTTCCCCTGTATCTAGAAACTAGTATCAGCCGCTTCGATAGTTATGACCTGAGGTGTAGGTATCTGTCCTCGTTTATGTTCCTCCCCTCCTACGAACCAGGGTAAAGAAGCTTTGATTTGATGTACAATTTGTTAAAGAGGGTTGTCTGTGTGTGTAGGAGGCTGTGAGTGTGTGTGTGTGTGTTGATAGGAGGAGCTTTTCTGATTGTGGGGCAGTTCCCACAGGCACATCCCCCCACCACCCACTCTACTGACAGCTAAGCACTGGGGTCACTAAGGCTGTTACCACTCAACGGCTGCTGTTGCTGCGGCCACTCAGCATTTGATCTGTACGTGGTCGCGTCTTCTCTGATAATATGTCTTGGTCATCGTTAGATCTGTTTCGATATTCATGGAGTGGATGAGGTACACACAGGCCACTCAGTTTACTCACACGTTACCTCATGTCATGCTTAGTGTACCAAACACGAGCATCCACGCTAAATATAAGTGCTTTTCAAGTCCTCACTTTGCACAGTACTCTGATGCGTCAAGTGAGGCCAACGTCTCCATTCACGTCACCTCCATATATAAAAGCCCTCATTTGCATCGATTCCTAATGATCCCTTGAACTTATTCATCTGAAATAATCCAAACCCTGACGATTCTACCATGGCATCTGCCCATCTCTGCAGGCTACCTTTTCTCCTTCTACTTTGTGCTGCTCTACCATACACCATTTTCTCTAGGTGACCATTTTCTGATCAGTAACTTTTCTATGAGCACTAATTTCATTATGATTTTGTTTCTAACATGAATATTTTCAAGGAATGATTTTAAGAATAATTGTGTGATGAGGGTTGCTTGGGGAGACTCACCTGCTGGTCTGGAGCGGTCTCCTGAAGGTGTAGTGACAGAGGTCCGGTGTCGAGATCGTGTGCGAGGCCCAGTCTGAGCCCCATGGAGGCAGCCAGACCCACGGCCGCGTACCCTACCACCACCCGCCGCCCACACTCCGTCACCTGCAGCGAGTCATCACCAGCGTCATGGGCCAGCCTGCTTATAGTCTGACATCTAGAAGAATGGATAATGTTGAGGATATGACCCGACTCTTGTCGTAAGGGAGATGAATACGAGACTCTTAACTTATGCTTCATCTCTTCCACTGAATATGACCATAGGATAGTTTGTTATCTCAACTAAGAAACTCAGCTGGAATAAGAAAGAATATTGACTTCATACGTTTTCATTGTGTATTGATTAAATGGTATGGGTATTGTGCATGTAGCCATATGGAAACAAAGGGAAATATTTCGTTTTAAGTAATGCCATAGGACTGAATAGAAACTAAAGATAAGTCCTGAGGGAAAATTGAGTTATTATTCAGGAATATGAAGATTTTTACTGAATTCTGACAGTAATCCCTCTGATGACGCAAGGAGAGATTAAAGTTCATTTTGTGGGCGAGCGCTGACAGTGACAGAATACATATATAATGCTTTAGATCGTATCGTGGAGGCGACCATGTGTGGGTCCAGTGCTTGGCCAGGGTATACCAGGCCAGCGGTCTCTCACGCCAGCAGTAAGAAGGGTCGGTTGTGATGACGTCCGCGGCGCTGCACACTAACACGTGTGATCTAGCGTAGTCCAGCGGAGGTGGTCACCAGTCGGTCCATCAGAGCCACACAGTTACCAGTAGGTCAGAGTCACAGTCACCAGTAAGTCCTAGTCTGCCGAAGGTGATGGATACGTACATTCCTCTTGGGCCTGTGCGCAAGACCCACCTGACAGACGGAGATCCTGAGGGTGGTGTGGGCGAGGCGTGAGGGCCAGGCGTCGTAGGTGAAGGTAACGTTGAAGACGGCGTTGTCGGTGGCGGGAACGGCTCGGGAGGTGAATTTGATGCGCTTCTCCGGGAGGAGTACTGCCTGTGGGAGGCACAAGTCACCCAGTCAAACGGAATGACCGAACAAAGGACGCTAAGTCTCACAGACCACCACGTGTGATCCTGTGCACAGCAAGGCTCGCTTGCATGCAAAAACACACGCATACGTACATGCATGCATGCACCCACAGACATACAGACATGCGCGCCATCAGAAATCCAACATACACACGCACGCATGCTACTTCTACACACACACACACACACACACACACCCCACAAGCACTTCTTCAAACATACCACCCCAGCTACACCAGCTAACACCATAGGACTCGTTTGCCAGGGAAGTGTCAAGAAAGAGGCGCGAACATTTCGTCAGCAACACGAGAGCGAAGGACATGTAGAAGGGAAGTGAACAGGAGGGTATATAGTGATGGAAGTGGGAAGTTCAACAGTAATGAAGATGTGGAATCCCACGAGCGCAAGACTCCTTCTCTACGTGCACAGTCAGGCATATAGCACCCACATGAACCATACAGACATCAGTATACATGACAAAAAATGACAAGTACACAAATACACGAACGCCACACACACACACACACACTACATAAACGCTAGACACTAGTACACCTCACACACCAGATACGCTGCACAGAAAGACCACATACCCAAATATCCTCGCAGACACCTACACCCACAGGCGAAACGCAGACACCCAGCCCGCACACTTGCACACACCCATACAGTATACAGACGCCCCCTCACACACACGACCTGCTTACCTCACACATCCACCTGCCTTCCCCAGCTCCCTCCTCCCTCCCCAGGTACTTACTTTGGCGTAAGTATCCACGGGTTCAGGGCCGAGCCTGAGGGGCAGCTGGTCAGCAGAGATGATAGTGAGCCGCAGCTGGTGGGTCCTGAGGGAGTAGCTGAGCCTTAGCCGCACCTCTCCCAGCCCACACCCGCCGCCTGCGCCAAGAAAGAGAGTGACACACCCTTAATGCAATGGTTAAACTGTGGTGTGTGGAGCGGCTGTGACAAGCTGTCCCCACTGCAGCTATTCCTACTGCAGTATTGACTGTTGCATCAGAGTCCACGGTTGGCAGGAACCGATTACTGTCGTCAGAATATTAGATCATTAAGGTTTTACACTCACAGATTATTTTTTTAAGGTTTAATTTGATTTGCTAATTCTCTGTTTTGATATACGATGGTCATATATGTTTTGCGTGATGTGTTTTGTAGGAAAATGTTGACATGGATGATTTCAATGAGATAATCTCAATGCTCCCAAAAAAACAAGATTTAGTGATAATGATTCCTGGGAAATAAGAATATTTTTCATACGACATATATCAGTGTTTTCCAGGAAAAAATCAGGCAAAAATCCTAATATCGTAAGTTAAAGCAATAAAGTTAACAAATCAAAGCACACTTCATGAAAAGCTGGTGAAAAATCCGGAAATCTGAGTTTTTGATGCGAAATATCCAGGTGGCTGGATTAGGGTGTAGGGTGTTGCCAAGCACACTGTCACCGGCCACAAGGCTGAAGTTATATAACGGTGTGAGTTGCTCTATGGTCAGTGTAACGATACACGATGTGAACCTCTCCACTATAACGACATTCTACTATAACGATAGTCAGTGGAAAATTAGAACGGGGAATCTTAAGAATAATACATCACTGGTATGGTAGCGGTCTTGCTTGATTTATATTAACAGATATGGACCTGGAGGAGGTAAGCAATAGAACAACTACCACATTTCATCTTACGAATACAATGCCCTACCTTGATTTGGGAAGTGATCACTACCCATAAAATTGGTAACTCTATACAGGCCCTAACACTACCTCTTGGGACCAGAATCCTTGAGTAGGGCATTAAAGGATTTACATAGTAAATCGGAATTCGACTGTATGATGCAGCCTAACCTTCGTGGAACGCGGAGGTGAACAGAGCGGTCATTTACTAGAGCACAAAGCACCTGGGTCTTTACTGCAGGACTTGCCTCTCTCTCGTACTTGTATGACTATCCCCTACATCCAGATTTCAAGATTATCGTCTGTAGAATTTACTGAATGATAATCTGCCACAGTCTGTTAAGAAAGACTGATAGAACCCATACTGAAGATGGTACCTTTCTTTGGACCCTGTACAGAGGATTTATTACACACTGAAACGTAGGGACGACCCACCGGAACCAATGCTAGAGGCGGGGGTCCAGACGGGACCCCAGCCGTCGACAGAGTCCGGGGTGGCGACGCCAGTAGAGTCCGGACTGTTGAGGGTACGAGTCAGGTCGGGGGTTGCGAAGGAGTTATGAAGTGCCGCCCTCAGTTCGTCCAGGACCACGGCACCTCTGACGGAATAAGGGACAGACTCTGTTGTTGGTGGAAGACGAGGAATGATCCGGACTGCATGTATAGGGAAGAGGCGGGGTCACTGCTACATAAAGAACGGATGGGAACAAACAGGAGGAAGAGTGGGTCAGGGCTACAGCAGGTGGAATGGGTCAGGGCTATAGAAGATAAGAGTAGGTTAGGACTGTCCAAGTTAGGCCACAGGCAGTTTGATAAATGGTGATACTGACGTTAGCATTATTGGTATGTTTAGATAGATTAAGGACACTTATAAAGGACCTAGTACAATATAAGGTGCAAGTCCCCAAAGGATATATCCCCGTACATACTGTGAGTGTACAAAAACATTTAACTGGCCTCTTGAGATGATGGAAGAGGAGCTGGTAGTAATGGAACGAAAGAGAGCAAATGCTGAGGTTATTTTTCAAAGGAGGTGCCTAAGAAAATGAGCAAAATTACAAGCTAGGATCAGTGATAGAGAAAATATGCTAAACTAAAAGCGGGTTAAGAGAAAATTAGATATCTATGTAAGGATAAGGGGGATACCTGCGATGGCTTGGAAATTACCAGACCAGAAAGGAACTGACACTAGCGGTACTTTTCCAAACATAATAAAAGTAATCAGCGGTGTTCCGCTGGGTTCATTCCTCGGTCCTCTGCTGTTTCTATATAAATTACTGTAAAGGATGAATCGAATTAAACCTGAAAATGCTCTAAACCAGGATATACTTTCGCCGTTCTAGAATCACAGGAAGCAGCACCAAATTAAGATGTGGAGGCATCGTGACCTACTTCCTAGTGTAGATGGACCTGGGAAGCAGCAGCGGAGGCGTGCCCGGGGACTGTAGCAGATTGTTTGGAGAGGCGGAGTGGTGCTGTGAGGCCGCTTGCGGCCCCACCGACCACCTGCTAGTCCCCAGGGGCAGCGAGAGCGGCGGCTTGCGGGAAGAGGACCGTAGGAGTCCGCGGGGCGAGGCTGAGCGAGGTCGCTGAGAGGAGGTAATCCCTTGTGGCGCGTAGGTATTGGCGGAGCAGCTCAGACTGACGGACCCATTCGAGGGCACTGTTGTGGTGTCCAATGCTGGCAATCCGTCCCGATCTGTGGACCAGAGGCTACCTTGATTATGTGTAAGGAGTCTGTCATACTGCATTTAAGACGCAATCCTCTAGGGAGGTCATCACTTAGTGTAGTTACCTCTAGGGAGGTTATCAGAAATGGTCTCCCCTAGGGAGGTTACGACTTGTGCAGTTACCTCATGGGATGTCATCACCAGTGAAATAGCCTCTAGGGAGGTCATCAAAAAGTACTTACTGGGCAAGTGGCCGAAAGAGTCTTGGCTGGGGGTTCTGGTGGTGGGCGTGGGCTCCGCTGTAGTCCGCCACAGGGTCTTGCTGCGCTCCGTGGGCGTCAGGGTCAGGGTGGGCGTGGGTGTTCGGGGCTCACTGCCAGCCTCACTGTGAGTGATCTGCAGGGGACGTACGCATGTCAACAAGATCTCAAGTTTTCCATGTTGGGTGTAGGACTATGAACAAAGTAAGGAACGTAAAAGAGGTGATTTTCTTCTTAGGCCATTACCATCGTGGTTCTCCAGGACGCCACTGTGGCTAAGACAGTAGTTAAGGGTAGGGGCATGGACAGGTGCGTGGCCCGGGGCGCACACACAGAGGGGAATAGTCGGGCAGTACTCACCGTGGGCATGACGAAGGCCATTGGGTGGTCGGGGGCGGCGTAGGGATCAGGTTTCCGCTTGGACACGAGGAAGGTGGCGGGACTGGGGTCGCCCGCGTGACCTCGAAGGCGTCTGCAACACAAGAGTCAGTTAACCCGATGAGTGAATGATGGCTTTGATCCCTGTTTTGTAGTGTTACTTACATGTAAAACACTCCACATCTACAGCAACATACTATACTACTCCCAGCTACTGTTATCTATTTATTGCACATACACCAAATCTACCAGTACTTCCAGGCTTCATTGTGGAGTCACTTTACATTACGAAAGATATTTAAAAATGTCCAAGTTCCCCATGAATTCGTATTGCTGTGTTCTGGGAGTTTAAAGCAACAGCTGAAGCGAAACAACCGTGGTTCAGCATCGGTCCACGTGTTTTAGTGTTATTACACAGGTGGTCCCCGTTAGCTGAGCCCTGAATCCATATCCTTCCTTGTCTTCGTGGAGAATCCAAGGCTCCTCCAAGGGTGGTTTGATCACTTGATTGTCTGCAACACATGTGAGTGTGTTGCCCAGGCCGACTACTCGCTTTCCTCTGCTGCCGATCTTCACATAAAACTTCTACTTTGCAGAAGGATTTTTTTCTTCGTAGGGAAACTAAGATGATTTCTTAGATTGACTCTGGTAGATATGATAATTACTTCGATGCAGTATTCCTACTGATTATTCCATCGCGATGTGAATGATTTTATACCGTATTATTATAAGGCCACAGGCCTCTAGCCGCTAAACATCTGACGTTGTGTGAAGAAGTCAAAATTTTTTTTTGCTTAACTACAGTTTTTCTTCCAATATAGTTGTCGGTTCTTGACCACAATCAGAATCGATCCAAGGATTATACCAGAAGCGTAGCCTAGGTTTCTGCTGAAGTAATGGGAAGTAGAAGTTAAAGTTTTTCCTGGGGTTTAATAAATAAAGATCATATTGCTAGTAGGGATGAGTGATGTGTCATGTGGAGCAAACTGTGGCGGGAGTTTGGCTGCATAAATCAGGCTAGGAGTTTCCTGGTGGCGTTGGCGACGGCGGCACCCAAGACCCGAGGCCGCGCTAGGGACCTTCCCATGAGGGAGACCTTGTTGGCTTCCCGAGGCCGTGGTCAACAACAAGACATCAACAGCAACTCCGTCTTTGGTGACGCGATCATAAAGTCTCAGTTCAGTACCTTCACTTTGAACAGCCAGTCTGGTACGATCCTTGAGCATGACATTAACGACCCTTGGGTATGATGGCGTAGCTTTTGACTTTTTCCCCAGTGGCGTCAGGCCTGCCAAAGGGAGACCATTTTACCCAAGCGTCGTGCTGTCGTGCTTGATGTGTTATGTCGGCTGAGGCATGAGAGCTAGGGTGTGGGCCGTCGCCAGACTGGCAGGAGAGAACCAAAACTAAGAATCACATCATATCCTCACGATGGTTGCCATTCGTAACATACTTTAATGACTTTATTTTCTACATTAAACTGAGATGTCTTTTAAAGATGAAGATATTGCCTAGGTATTGCTAGGTGACTTATCGTTGACGCCTGACGTGTAGGGTTCCACGCTGAGCCCTCGAGTCACTCTGCGGTCTGTTCTTCTTCCAGATGGTTCCCTAGGAAGCACCTGTCTGTGGCTGCTCTCTGACTAGCTGGTTAGTGTAGGAGGGTATACTTGCACATATGAGTAACATTATCACAGACAACCTCGAAGTATGATTACTTCTTACTAATGTTTTACATGCGCAGTCTACCACCTACCTAAACCGCATCCCACGTAGCTAAAGCAAAACGCACTTGTTCTTACTGCGAAAAAAAAAAATCATCCTCGCCATTGACTTCAATACTATCACCAGAACCCGCTAACCAACCACGCCACAACCCACTTTAACTACCTGTATTAGAACCTATTACCCAGTAGCGCCAGTGCCTGCATATGCACCACGCTGCACTTCACCGTAGCATTCATTCTCACTCCTGCATCCCACTGCCCAACTGGACCAAATAACCCCACCTGTGTTACACTACCTTCCACTTACAACACCCCTTTGGCTACGTATACCAATGCAGCACCAGCCTATTTAGCCACTTACACTCGTGGAGCACCCACCTGCACCAGAGGGCGAGACAGAGGGCGGTACAGAAGAGGGTAGCGGTAGCCAGGGACACGCCCACCACCAAGACGCCTACCATGGCCGCGCTCATAGTTCCTCCTCCGTCGTCCGTGGCCACCAGCGGCTCCGTCTCCGGGTCCTGAGGGTTCATGCGCCTATGCTGGCCGGCGGCGGCCGACCGTCCTGCGGGCAGAACAAGAGGAGTCCATCTGTACTCGACCTGTGAATTACTTGAGGTCGGTTGGTTGGCCGCTGTGTCGGGTCTGTTGGACAACCCAACCACAGGAACTGTGAAGGGCACCGATATTTATGCTTGAGTCAGCGAAACTAGGCGTCATCTTGGTTATAAGGACTGATAACAGTGCTTAAAGATAGCGGAAGGAGTAATATTTACTGTTGGCAGTGGGTTTTGTTTGGGATGTGCTTGTTGTGGATAGCTATTCATCATTTGTCAGGCAAATAATGTGAAAGTTGATAAGTTGGAAAACATGCTCAAGTGAAGAGTTGTTACATGTAGCTGTTTCTGTGTTAACACGTATACTGATATGAGAATCTGAGAGGGACTACCTCTGGGCTTAGATTTGATACATACATCCACATCGGTCTTCTGAGTTTGCCATAGAAAAAAAAAAGGATACAGACTTGATTGCCACATACAGACAGGGATGCGGGTCTCGAGTTGTCTGAATGACAGTCAAATGAGAAGGTTTGTCTGGTGTTTGCATGCGGAATATATCATCATGTACAAGCACCGTGACGATGGTAATACTTCTGATGCCTCTCCACAGTTAAGTTACTCAAGTGCTGACATTTTAATCTGTGGAGTCTAACTCCTCCCTCAGCCCAACTGAGAGCACAGACACCTTAGCGAGACGGCGCCTCAGCCGCCACTCCTTCCCGCCGTCCCTTCCCTTCCACTGTGTCTACTCGTACAATTTTGTGTTTGGTAATGATTTCTTTTATCATAAAACATATTGCTTGATCTATCCAGCATCATTTTTTTTTATGTGGTCTGCACTGAGTCGCTTGTCATGTGGTGTCTCATCTCCATCCGTCCTTTCCCGATGTTTCACCCAACTTAGTGTTGCCTATTAATTTCTCTCTCTCTTTCCCTTTCCCTAAGCAATGGTATTGTGTTCTTTTCTTACCTCGTTGTACCATTTCGCAATTTACCTTTCCTTCGCTCACCCGTTATTGATCGGATATTCTTCATTTCCACTGGCTGTTCTCATCTGTAATTAGCATACGTCCGTAGATCAAACTCGGGAAGAGAGACGAGAATCGTGTTGAGGATCAGCACTCGTGCTTCTGCAGAGACGTGCATTGCGGTAGAGGAGGGGAGGGATAGGATACAACAGTCTCAGCCTTTGTTTAGACTATTCCTAGTTAGTTGTGCTCCATCTCTGGGTTGCATCTCTGAACATCGTGTCCCGACAGTTGCCAGTGACATGTACAGTATCATCAGCATACACTACCCTCTTAAATAGGGGTCTTTTACCTTATATATATATATATATATATATATATATATATATATATATATATAT
>JAYMFT010391986.1:0-35025 GCA_038088735.1 Panulirus argus
TGTACCACCAGTAGGCACCTAATTCCAGTGGTGGAAAAGCTGCCACCAGTAGGCGGCTGACTCCAGTGTTGGTGAATTTGCCACCAGTAGAAAGATGACTTCAATGTTTGAGAATTTGCCATGAGTAAGGTGACTCCAGTGTTGGAGAATTTACCACCTGTTGGCAGATAATTCCACTGTTAGAAAATCTACCACGTAGGCACTTGACTCTAATGTCGTAAAATCTGCCATCAGCTGGCAGCTAACTCCAGTGTTGGAGAATATGTCACCAGTAGGCAACTGACTCCAGTGCTGGAGAATCTACCATCAGTAGGCTGCTGACACCAGTGTAGGAGAATATGCCCCCAGTCGGCAGCTGACTCCAGTAAGCAGTAAGCAGTTGATTCCAGTGTTGGAAACTGCCAACAGTAGACAGCTGATTCCAGAGTTTAGGAATTTGCCACCAGTAGGTAATTGACTTCATTACTGGAGAATATACCACCAGTTGGCAACTGAATCCAGTGATCGAGAATTTACCACCAGTAAGCAGCTGATTCCAGTGTTGGAGAATATGCCAACAGTAGGCAGCTGATTTCAGTGTTGTAGAATCTGCTACCAGCAGGCAGCTTACTCCAGTGTTAGAAAATCTGCCATCATTAGGCAACTGACTCCAGTGTTGGAGAGTCAGTCACCAGTAGGCGGTGACTCCAGCTGTGGAAAATCTGTCAACTGTAGGCACCTGACTCCAGTGTTGAAGAATCTGTCACCAGTAGGCAACTGACTTCAGTGTTGAAGAATGTGTCACCAGCAGGCTACTAATTCCAGTTTAGAGAATCTGCCACCACTAGGCATCTGATCTTAGTGTTGGAGAAGCAGCCATCAGTAGGCAAATGACACAAGTGTTAGAGAATATGCCACAAGTAGTGACCTTACTCCTGTGCTGGGAAACTGCCACAAGTAGGCAACTGAGTCTAGTGTAGGATAATCTGTCACAAAGTACGCAGCAGACTCCAGTGTTAGCGAAACTACCACCGGTAGGCACCTGACCCCAGTGTTGGAGGAGCTGCCACCATTAGGCAGATGACTCCAGAGTTAGAGAATCTGCCACCAGTAGTGACCTTACTCCAATGTTGGAAAATCTGCTAACAGTAGGCAGCTGACTCCAATGTTGGAGAATCTGTCAACAGTAGACAGCTGATCCTATTGTTAGAAAATGTACCACCAGTAGGCACCTAATTCCAGTGGTGGAAAAGCTGCCACCAGTAGGCGGCTGACTCCAGTGTTGGTGAATCTGCCACCAGTAGAAAGCTGACTTCAATGTTAGAGAATCTGCCATCAGTAAGGTGACTCCAGTGTTGGAGAATCTACCATCAGTTGGCAGATGATTCCAGTGTTAGAAAATCTACCACAAGTAGGCACTTGACTCTAATGTTGTAAAATCTGCCATCAGTTGGCAGCTAATTCCAGTTTTGGAGAATATGACACCAGTAGGCAACTGACTCCAGTGCTGGAGAATCTATCACCAGGAGGCTGCTGCGACCAGTGTAGGAGAATATGCCACCAGGAGGCAGCTGACTCCAGAGTTAAAGAATCTGCCACCAGTAGGAAGCCAACCATAGTGTTGGAGAATCTACCACCAGTATTGTCCTTACTCTAATGTTGGAGAATCTGCCACAAGTAGGCAGTTGACTCCAGTGTTCGAGAATCTGCCATCAGTAGCTAGTTGATTCATGTGTTGGAGAATATACTACCAGTAGGCACCTCACTCCAGTGTAGGAAAATCGGCCACCAGTAGGCAATTGACTCCAGTGTTAGAGAATCTGCCACCAGTAGGCAACTGATTCCAGTGTTGGAGAATCTGCTAATAGTAGGCAACTGACTCCAGTGTTGGAGAATCTGCCAACAGTAGACAGCTGATCCCAGTGCTAGAGAATTTATCACCAGTAGGCAGCTTATTCCAATGGTGGAAAATCTGCCACCAGTAGGCAGCTGTCTCCAGTGTTGGTGAATCTGCCACCAGTAGAAAGCTGACTTCAGTGTTGGAGAATCTGCCATTAGTAAGAGGGTGACTCCGGTGTTGGAGAATCTACCACCAGCTGGCAGATGATTCCAGTGTTAGTAAATCTACCATAAGTAGGCACTTGACTCTAACGTTGTAAAATCTACCATCAGTTAGTAATTAATTCCAGTGTTGGAAATTATGCCACCAATAGGCAGCTGACCCCAGTGTTGGAAAATCTGCCACCAGTAGGCAGCTGACCACAGTGTTGGGATATCTGCCACCTGTCGGCAGCTGTTTCAGTGTCAGAGAACCTGCCAGCATTAGTGACCTTACTCCAGTGTTGGAGAATCTACTACCAGTAGGCAGCTGACTTCACTTTTGGAGAATCTGCCATAGCATGCTCCTAACTCCAGTGATGGAAAATTTGGTACCAGGAGGCAGCTGGCTCCAGTGTTGGAGAATCTACCATCAGTAGGCAACTAAGTCCAGTGTTGGAGAATATGCCACTAATAGGCAGCTTACTCCGGTGTTGGAGACTCTGCCATCAATAGACCAGAGTAGGCACTTGACTCCAGTGATGGAGAATTTGCCACCAGAAGGTAGTTGACTCCAGTGATGGAGAATCTGCCACCCGTAGGCAGTTCATTCCAGTGTTAGAGAATCTGCCACCAGTAGGCAGCTAACTCCTGTGTTGGAGACTCTGCCACCAATAGACAACTGACTTAAGCGTTGAAGAACCTGCCACCCTTAGGCAACTGATTGAAGTGTTGGAAAGTCTGCCACCAGTAGGCAACTAACTTAAGTGTTGAAGAATCTCCCACCAGTAGACAACTGATTGTAGTGTTAGAGAACCTGCCACCAGTAAGCAACTGACTCCAGTGTTGAAAAATATGTCAACAGTAGGCACCTGAGTCCAGTGTTGGAGAAGCTGCTACCAGTACACAGCTGACTCCAGTGTTGGAGAATCTGACACCAGTAGGCACCTAACTCCAGTGTTGGAGAATGCCACCAGTAGACAGCTCACTCCAGTATTGGAGACTATGCCACCAGTCAGCAGCTGATTCCACTGTTGAGGAATCTGCCATCAGTTGACAGCTGATTTCTTGTTAGAAAATCTGACACCAAAAGGCAGCTGACTCCAGCATTGGATAATCTACCACCAGTAGGCAGTTGATTCCAGTGTTGGGGAATCTTCCACCAGTAGGCAGCTGACTCCAGTGTTTTAGAATCTGTCACCAGTTGGTGACTGACTCCAGTGTTGGACAATCTGCCACCGAAAGGCACCTGACTCCGGTGTTAGAGAATATGCCACCAGTAGGCAACTGACTCAAACGTTGAAGAATATGCCTCCAGTAGGCAGCTCATTCTAGTGTTATAAAATCTGTCATCAGTAGGCAACTGACTCCAGTATTGGAGAAAATGCCACCAGTAAGCAACTGATTCCAGTGTTGGAGAATCTGCCATCAGTTAGCAGCTGATTTCAGTGCTATAAAACCTGTCACCAGAGGGCAGCTGGCTCCAGTGCTAGATAATCTACCACGAGTAGGCAACTGACTCCAGTGTTGGAAATCTGCCACCAGTAGGCAGCTGACTTTAGTGTTGGAGGATCTGTCAGCAGCAGGCAGCGTATTCCAAGGTTAGAGAATCTGCCACCGGTAAGTAACTGACTCAAGCGTAGGAGAATCTGCCACCAGTAGCAGTTGTCTCCAGTGTTGAAAAATCTGCCACAAGTAGGCAGCTGAGTCCAGTTTTGAAGTTTCTGTCACCAGTAGGTAGCTGACACCAGTGTTGGAGAATCTGCCAGCAGTAGGCTGCTGACTCCAATGTTAAAGAAGCTACCAACAGTAGACACTTGAGTCCAGTGTCAGAGAATCTGCAACCAATAGGCTGCTGATATCAGTGTCAGGGAATCTGCCACCAGTAAGTAGCTGACTCCAATGTTGGAGAATCTGTCACAATCAGGCAGCGGACTGCAAGGTTAGAGAATCTGACACCAGTAAGCAACTGACTCAAGCGTTGGAGAATCTGGCGCCAGTAGGCTGCTGATTCCAGCGTTGAAGAATTTGTCACCAGTAGACAACTGATTCAAGTGTTAGAGAATCTACCACCATAACTCTAAATTGCTGTATAAAAAACATAATCAACCCTACAACTTCAAAAATATTCATATACTAAAGAAAAATTCTCCTCAGAAGTATATTTCATTGACTACTTTCATTGTAATAAAGTGTAAAAGTTTGGCAGATGTTTCAGCACAACACCACACATAAAGAAGCACAAAGATCTCATACAGAAAGTCCAAAAGGGGAGACAAAAATGAAACCAGAATCAGGATTGACTCCAGCATTGGAGAATATGCCTCCAATAGGCATCTAACTCCAGTGTTGGAGAAGCTGCCAAGAGTAGGCATTTGACTCCAGTTTTAAAGAATCTGTCACTAGTAGCAACTGTCTCTAGTGTTGGAAAATCTGCCACCAGGAGGCAGCTGACTCCAGTGCTGGAGTTTCTCTCACCAGTAGACAGATGCCACCAGTGTTGGAGAATATGTCAACAATAGGCACCTGATTCCAGTGTTAGAGAATCTGCAAACAGTAGACACCAGAGTCCAGTGTCAAAGAATCTGCAGCCAATAGGTAGCTGATTTCAGTGTCAGGGAATCTGCCACCGATGATGACCTTACTCCAGTGTTAGAGAATCTATCAACAGTAGGTACCTAAGTCCAGTGTTGGAGAATCTGTCATCAGAAGGCAGTGTTTGAGATTCTACCTACAGGAAACACCTGACTCCAGTGTTGGAGAAACTGTCAACAGTAGACAGCTGATTCCAGTGTTAGAGATTTTGCCACCAGTAGGTGGTTGACTCCAGTGTTGGAGAAACTGCCATCAGAAGGCAACTGGCTCGGGTGTTCGAGAATCTGTCACCAGTAGGCAGCTGACTTCAGTATTGGAGAATCTGCCATCAGTAAGCGGCTGACTCCAATGTTGGAGAATCTACCACCAGTAGACAACTGACTCTAGTATTGGAGAATATGCCGCCAGTAGCCTACTGATTCCAGTGTTAGAGAATCTGCCACCAGTAGGTGCCTCACCCTAGTGTTGGAGAAGTTGCCATTATTAGGCAGATGACTCCAGTGTTGGAGAATCTGCTATAAGTAAGCATCTGACTCCAGTGCTGGAGAATATGCCAACAGCAGACAGCTGATCTCAGTGTTAGGGAATCTTCCACCTCTAGACAGCTAATTCCAGTGGTGGAGAAGCTGCCACCAGCGGGCAGCTGACTCCAATGTTGGTAAATCTGCCACCAGTAGAGAGCTGTTTTCAATGTTGGAGAGTCTGACATGTATAGTAAGGTGATTTCAGTGTTGGAGAATCTACCACCAGTTGGCAGATGATTCCAGTGTTAGAAAATCTACCAAAGTAGGCAACTGAATCCATTGATGTAGAATCTGCCATCAGTAGGCAGCTGATTCCAGTGTTGGAGATTATGCCACCAGTAGGCAGCTGACTCCAGTGTTGGAAAACCTGCCACTAGTAGGCAGCTAACTCCAGTGTAGGAGAATCTGCCATAAGTAGCCACCTGACTCCAATGTTGAGAATCTGCCAACAGTAGGCAGCTGATCCCAGTGTTAAGGAATCTGCCACCACTACGCAGCTAATTCCAGTGGTGGAGAAGCTGCCAACAGTAGGCAGCTGATTCCAATGCTGGTGAATATGCCACCAGTAGAGAGCTGACTTCAATGTTGGATAATCTACCACGAGGAAGAAGGTGACTCCAGTGTTGGAAAATCTACCACCAGTTGGCAGGTGATTCCAGTTTTAGAAAATCTACCAAAAGTAGGCAATTAACTCCAATGATGTAGAATCTGCCATCAGTAAGCAGCTGATTCCAGTGTTAGAGATTATGCCACCACTAGGCAACTGGCTCCAGTGTTGGAAAACCTGCCACCAGTAGGCAGCTAACTCCAGTGTTGGAGAATCTGCCATAAGTAGACGCCTGACTCCAGTGTTGGAGAATCTGCCACCAGTAAGCAAGTGACTCAAGCGTTGGAGACTCTGGTGCCAATAGGCTGCTGACTCCAGTGTTGAAGAATTTGTCACTAGTAGGCAACTGATTCCAGTTTTAGAGAATCTACCACCAGTAGGCAACTGAATCCAGCATTGGAGAATATGCCACCAATAGGCATTTAACCTCAGTGTTGGAGAAGCCGCCAAAAGTAGGCAGCTGACTCCAGTTTTAGAAAATCTGCCACCAGTATCATTTGACTCCAGTGTTGGAAAATCTGCCTCCAATAGGCAGCTGACTCCAGTGCTGGAGTTTCTCTCACCAGTAGACAGCTGACACCAGGGTTGGAGAATATGCCAACAGTAGGAAGCTGATTCCAGCGTTGGAGAATCTGCAAACAGTAGACACCTTAGTCCAGTGTCATATCTGCAACCAGCAGGCAGCTGATTTCGGTGCCAGGGAATCTGCCACCAATGGAGACCTTACTCCAGTGTTGGAAAATCTGCCACCAGTAGGAACCTGAGTCCACTGTTGGAAAATCTGTCATCAGAAGGCGGTTGACTCCAGTGTTTGAGAATCTACCAACAGTAGGCACTTGACTACAGTGTTGGAGAAACTGCCAACAGTAGACAGCTGATTCCAGTGTTAGATAATTTGCCACTAGTAGGCAGTTGACTCCAGTGTTGGAGAATATGCCATCAGTAGGCAGCTGACTTCAGTATTGGAGAATCTACCACCAGAAACCAGCTAACCACAGTGTTGGAGACTCTACCACCAGTTGACAACTGACCCCAGTTTCAGAGAATGTGCCGCCAGTAGGCTACTGATACCAGTGTTAGAGATTCTGCCACCAGTAGGCACCTGACCCCAGTGTTGGAGAAGCTAACCACCAGTAGGCAGACGACTTCAGTGTTAGAGAATTTATCACCAGTAGTGACCTTACTCCAGTGTTGGAGAAGCTGCCACAAGTAGGCAGCTGAGTCCAGTGTTGGATAATCTGTCACAAGTACGCAGCTGACTCCAGTGTTAGATAATCTGCCACCAGTTGGCACCCGACAACAGTGTTGGAGAAGCTGCCACTGGTAGGTAGATGACTCCAGTGTTAGAAAATCTTCCACCAGTAGTGACCTTACTCCAGTGTTGGAGAATCTGAAAACAGTAGGCACCTGACTCCAGTGTTGGAGAATGTGTCAACAGCAGACAGCTGATCCCAGTGTTAGAGAATCTACCACCTTTAGGGAGCTAATTCTAGTGGTGGAGAAGCTGCCAACAGTAGGCAGTTCATTCCAATGTTGGTGAGTCTGCCACCAGTTGAGAGCTGACTTCAATGTTGGAGAATCTTCCATGAGTAAGTAGGTGACTCCAGTGTTGGAGAATCTACCACCAGCTGGCAGAAGATTCCAGTGTTAGTAAATCTAACAAAAGTAGGTAATTGACTCCATTCTTGTAGAATATGCCATCAGTAGGCAGCTGATTCCTGTGTGAGAATAAGCCACCATTAGGCAGCTGACTCCAATGTTGGAAAACCTGCCACCAATATTCAGTTAACTCCAGTGTTGGAGAATCTGCCATAAGTAGGCACCTGACTCCAATGTTGGAGAATCTGTCACCAGTAGGCAGTTGACTACAGTGTTGGAGAATCTGCCCACAATAGACAGCTGATTCCAGTATTAGAGAATTTACTAAAAGAAGTCAGCTACTTCCAGAGTTGAAAAATCTGCAACCAATAGGTAGCTGACGCCAGTGTTGGAGAATCTGCTAACAATAGGCAGTTGACTTCACTGTTAGAGAATCTGCCACAGTAGATACCTGACTCCAGTGATGGAAAATTTGCCACCAGAGGGTAGCTGACTCCTTGTTTGAGAATCTGCCATCAGTATGCAACTAACTCCAGTGTTGGAGAATATGCCAGTAGTAGGTAGTTGACTCTAGTGTTGCAGAATCTGTCACTAATAGACAGCTGATTCCAGTATTGGAGAATCTGCCACCAGTAGGCAGCTCATTCCAGTGTTAGAGAATCTTCCACCGGTAGATAGCTGACTCCAGTGTTGGAGACTCTGCCACCAATAGGCAACTGACTCAAGCGTTGAAGAATCTCCCACCAGTAGGAAACTAATTGCAGTGTTAAAGAATCCGCCACCAGTAGGCGGCACCTGAGTCCAGTATTGGAGAAGCTGCTACCAATAGGTAGCTGACTCCAATCTCGGAGAATCTAACACCAGTAGGCACCTAACTCCTGTTGTGATGAAAATGCCACCAGTAGGCAGCTCACTCCAGTATTGGAGACTATGCCACCAGTAAGCAGCTGATTCCAGTGTTGAATAACTGTCATCAGTAGGCAGCTGATTTCAGTGTTAGAAAATTTGTCACCAGAAAGCAGCTGACTCCAGTGGTGGATAATCTACCACCAGTAGGCAGCTGATTCCAGTGTTGGGAAATCTCCCACAAGCAGGCAGCTGACTCTAGTGTTTTAGAATCTATCACCAGTTGGTAACTGACTCCAGTGTTGGACAATCTGCCACCAGAAGGCACCTGAATCCAGTGTTAGAGAATCTGCCACCAGTAGGCAACTGACTCAAGCATTGAAGAATCTGCCACAAGTAGGCAGCTCATTATAGTGTTAGAAAATCTGCCACCAGTAGGCAACTGACTCCAATGTTGTAGAAAATGCCCACAAGTAAGCAACTGATTCCAGTGTTGGAGAATCTGCCACCAGTAGGCAGCTTACTCCAGTATTGGAGACTATGCCACCAGTAAGCAGCTGATTCCAGTGTCGAAGAATCTGCCATCAATAGGCAGCTGATTTCAGTGTTAGAAAATTTGCCACCAGAAGGCAGCTGACTCCAATGTTGGACAATCTACCATTAGTAGCCAATTGATTCCAGTGTTGGGGTTTCTCCCAGTAGTAGGCAGCTGATTCCAGTGTTGGAGAAAATGCCACCAGTAAGCAAATGATTCCAGTGTTGGACAATCTGCAACCAGAAGGCACCTGACTCCAATATTAGAAAATCTGCCACCAGTAGGCAACTGACTCAAGCGTTGAAGAATCTGCCACCAGTATGCAGGTAGTTCTAGTGTTAGAAAACCTGCCACCAGTAGGCAGCTAACACCAGTGGTGGATAATCTACCACAAGTAGGAAACTGATTCCAGTGATGGAGAATCTGCCACCGGTAGACAGATGACTCTTGTATTGGAGAAACTGTCACAAGCAGGCTGCGGATTCCAAGGTTAGAGAATTTGCCACCAGTAAGCAACTGACTCAAGCGTTCGAGAATCTGGCACCAGTAGGCTGCTGATTCCAGTATTAAAGAATTTGTCACCAGTAGGCAGCGGATGCCAGTGTTGGAGAATATGTCACTAGTAAGCAACTGACTCCAGTGTTAAAGAATCTGTCACCAGTAGAAAGCTGACTTCAGTGATCGAGAATCTCCTATGTGTAGGCAGGTGACCCAAATGTTGAAGAATCTACCACCAGGTGGCAGATGATTCCAGCAATGGAGAATCTACCACAAGGAGGCCCTTGACTCCAGTGTTGTAGAATCTGATATCAGTGTTGGAGAATATACCACCAGTAGGCATCTGATTCCAGTGTTGGAGAATCTGCCATTAGTAGGCAGCTGATTTCAGTGTTGGACAATCTGCCACCGGAAGTAACCTTACTCCAGTGATGGAAAATCTGCCACTAGTAGGTAGCTGAGTCCGGTGTCGAAGAATCTGTCACCAGTCGGCAGTTGACTCCACTGTTGGAGAAACTGCCAATAGTAGGCAGCTGACTCTGGTGTTGGAGAATCTGCCAACAGTAGACAGCTGATTTGAGTGTTAGAGGATCTACCATAAGTAGGCAGCTAATTCCAGAAATGAAAAACCTGACAGCAGTAGGCAGCTGACTCTAGTGTTCGAGAATCTTCCAACAGGAGGCAGCTGACTTCACTATTGGAGAATCTGCCATAAGTAGGCTGCTGACCCCTTTGTTGGAAAATCTACCTCCAATAAGCAACTGAATCCAGTGATTGGGAATCTGCCACCAGTAGGCACCTGACTCCAATGTAGGAAAATCTGCCACCAATAGGCACCTGACTCCAGCGTAGGAGAATCTGCCACCAGTAGGTAACTGATTGCACAGTTGGAAATCCTGACACCAGAAGGCAACTGATTCCAGTGTTAGACAATATGCCTCCATTAGGCATTTGATTCCAGCGTTGGAGTAGCTGCTACAAGAAGGCAGCTGACTCCATTGTCTGAAAATATGATACCAATAGGCACCTGATTCCAGTCTTGGAGAATCTGGCACCAGTAGACAGCTTACTCCAGGATTGGAGAATATGCCACCAGTAAGCAGCTGATTCCAGTGTAAGATAATCTACCACCAGTAGGCAGCTGACTCCGGTGTTGGAGAATCTGCCACCAGTTGGCAATTGACTCCAGTGTTGGAGAATCTGCCACCAGTGGGTAACTAACTCAAGTGTTGACGAATCTGCCACCAGTAGGTAACTAACTCCAGGGTTAGAGAACCTGCCACCAATAAGCAACTAACTCAAGCGTTGGAGACTCTCCCTCCAGTTGACTGCTGATTCCAGTGTTAAAGAATTTGTCACCAATAGGCAGCTGACTCCAGTGTTGGAGAATCTGTCACTAGTAGGCACCTGACTCCAGTGTTGGAGAACTTGTCACCAATTGGCAACAGACTTCAGCGTTGGAGAATATGCCTTGAGTAGGTTGCTGATTCCGGTTTTCAGGAATCTGTCACCAGTAGGCAGCTGACTCCAGTGTTGGAGTAATCGGCCACCAGTAGGCACCTGACTCCAGTATTGGAGCATCTGCCTCTAGTAGACACATAACTCCAGTGTTGGAGAATATGCTACAAGCAGGCACCTGACTCCAGTGCTGGAGAAGCTACAACCAGTCGGCAGCTTTCTCCAGAGTTACAGTATCTGCCACCAGTAGTGACCTTATTCCAGTGTTGTGGAATCTAGCACAATTAGGCAACTGAGTCCAGGGTAGGATAATCTATCATAAGTACGCAGCTGATCCCAGTGTTAGAGAAGCTGCCAGTAATAGGCAGATGACCCCAGAGTTAGATAATATGCCACCAGTAGGCAGATGACTCCAGAGTTAGAGAATCTGCCACCAGTAGTGACCTTACTTCAGTGTTGGAAAATCTGCCAACAGTAGGCAGCTGACTCCAGTGTTGGAAAATCTGCGAACAGCAGACAGCTGATCCTAGTGTTAGAAAATCTACCATCACTAAGCAGCTAATTCCAGTGGTGGAGAAGCCGTCACCAGTGTGCAACTGACTCCAATGTTGGTGAATCTGCCACCAGTAGAGAGCTGACCTCAATGTTGGAGAATCTACCATGAGTAAGAAGGTGACTCCAGTGTTGGAGAATCTACTTCAGTTGGCAGATGATTCCACTGTTAGAAAATCTACCACAATTAGGTATTTGACTCCAATGTTGTAGAATCTGCCATTAGTAAGCAGCTGATTCCAGTGTTGGATTACCTGCCACCAGTAGGCAGCTAACTCCAGTGTTGGCGAATCTGCCAACAGTAGGCACCTAACTCCAGTGTTGGAAAATCTAACAACAGTAGACGGTTGATCCCAGTGTTAGAGAATCTACCACCACTACGTAGCAAATTCCAGTGGTGAAGAAGCTGCATACAGTATGCAGCTGACTCCAATGTTGATGAATCTGCCACCAGCAGAGAGCTGACTTCAATGTTTGAGAATCTGCCATGAGTAAGAAGGTGACTCCAGTGTTGGAGAATCTACCACCAGTTGTTAGGAAATTCCAGTGTTAGTAAATATTCAACAAGTAGGTAATTGACTCCAATGTTGTAGAATTCGCCATCAGTAGGCAGCTAATTCCAGTGTTAGAGAATAAGCCACCAGTAGGCAGCTGACTCCAGTGTTGGAAAACCTGCCACCAGTAGGCAGCTAACTTCAGTGCTGGAGAATCTGCCATAAGTAGGCACCTGGCTCCAGTGTTGGAGAATCTGCCACCAGCAGGCAGATGACTCCACTATTGGAGAATATGCCACCAGTAAGCAACTGATTCCAGTGGTAGAGAATCTGCCACCAGTAGGCAGCTGATTTCAGTGTCGGAGAATCTGTCACCAGTAGGCAGTTGACTACAGTGTTGGAGAATCTCCCAACAGTAGACAGCTGATTTCAGTTTTAGAGAATTTACTAAAAGAAGTCAGCTACTTCCAGAGTTGAAGAATCTGCCACCAGTAAGTAGCTGAAGCCAGTGTTGAAGAATCTGCCAACAGTAGGCAGCTGACTTCACTGTTAGAGAATCTGCTACAGTAGATACCTGACTCCAGTGACGGAAAATTTGCCACCAGGAGGTAGCTGACTCCATTGTTGGAGAATCTGCCATCAGTATATAACTAATACGCAGCTGACTCCAGTGTTGAAGAATCTGCCATTAATATGTAACTAACCCCAGTGCTGGAGAATATGCCACTGGTAGGTAGTTGACTCTAGTGTTGGAAAATCTGCCACAGTAGACACCTGACTCCAGTGATGGAGAATTTGCCACCAGGAGGCAGATGACTCCAGTGTTGGACAATCTGCCGCCAGAAGGCACCTGACTCCAGTGTTAGAGAATCTGCCACCAGTAGGCAACTGACTCAAGCGTTGAAGAATTTGTCACCTGTAGGCAGCTCATTCTTGTGTTAGAAAATCTGACACCAGTAGGCAACTGACTCCAGTGTTGGAGAAAATGCCACCATTAAGCAACTGGTTCCAGTGTTGGAGAATCTGCCATCAGTTGGCAGCTGATTCCAGTGCAATAAAATCTGTTACCAGAAGACACCTAAGCCCATTGTTGGAGAAGCTGCTACCAGTAGACATCTGTCTCCAATCTTGGAGAATCTGACACCTGAAGGCACCTAACTCCAGTGTTGGAGAATCTGCCACCGGTAGGCAGCTCACTCCAGTATTAGAGATTATGCCACGTGTAAGCAGCTGATTCCAGTGTTGAAGAATCTGTCATCAATAGGCAGCTGATTTCAGTGTTAGAAAATATGCAACCAGAAGGCAGCTGACTCAAGTGTTGGATAATCTACCACCAGTAGGCAGCTGATTCCAGTGTTGGGTAATCTCCCACCAGTAGGCAGCTGACCCCAGTGTTTTGGAATCTGTCGCCAGTTGGTAACTGACTCCAGTATTGGAAAATCTGCCACCAGAAGGCACCTGACTCCGGTGTTAGAGAATCTGCCACCAGTAGGCAACTGACTCAAGAGTTGAGGAATCTACCAACAGTAGGCAGCTCATTCTAGTGTTAGAAAATCTGCCACCAGTAGGCACCTGACTCCAGTGTTGGAGAAAATGCCACCAGTAAGCAACTGATTCCAGTGTTGGAGAATCTGCCATCAGTTGGCAGCTGATTTCAGTGCTATAAAATCTGTCAACAGAAGGCAGCTGACTCCAGCGTTGTATAATCTACCACAAATAGGCAACTGATTCCAGTGATGGAAAATCTGCCACCAGTAGGCAGCTGACTCTAGTGTTGCAGAAACTGTCATAAGCAGGCTGCGGATTCCAAGGTTAGAGAATCTGCCACCAGTAAGCAACTGACTAAAGCGTTCGAGAATCTGGCACCAGAAGGCTGCTGATTCCAGTGTTAGAGAATTTGACACCAGTAGGCAGTGGATGCCAGTGTTAGAGAATATGTCACTAGTAAGCAACTAACTCCAGTGTTGAAGAATCCGCCACCAGTAGAAAGCTGATTTCAGTGCTCGAGAATCTGCTATGTGTAGGCAGGTGATCCTAGTGTTGGAGAATCTACCACCAGTTGCTAGATGATTCCAGCGATAGGGAATCTACCACAAGTAGGCCCTTGACTCCAGTGTTGTAGAATCTGATATCAATAGACGGCTGATATCAGTGTTGGAGAATATGCCACTAGTAGGCAGCTGATTCCAGTGTTGGAGAATCTGCCACCAGTAGGCAGCTGATTTTGTGTTGGACAATCTGCCACCGGAAGTAACCTTACTCCAGTGACGGAAAATCTGCCGCCAGTAGGTAGCTGAGTCCACTGTCAAAGAATCTTTCACCAGTCGGCAGTTAACTCCAGTGTTGGAGAATCTGCCAATAGTAAGCAGCTGACTCTGGTGTTGGAGAATCTGCCAACAGTAGACAGCTAATTCCAGTCTTAGAGAATCTACGATAAGTAGGCAGCTAATTCCAGAAATGAAAATCTTCCAACATTAGGCAGCTTACTTCAATGTTGGAGAATCTGCAGTAAGTAGGCAGCTGAACCCAATTTTAGAGAATCTACCATCAATAGACAATTGAAAACAGTGTTTGGGAATCTGCCACCAGTAAGCACCTGACTCCAGTGTTGGAAAATCTGCCACCAGTAAGCAACTGATTGCAGTGTTGGAAAATCTGACGCCAGAAGGCAATTGACTCCAGTGTTGGACAATATGCCACCATTAAGCACCTGAGTCCATCGGTGGAGAAGCTGCTACAAGTAGGCAGCTGACTCCAGTATCGGAGAATGTCATAACAATAGGCAGCTGATTCCAGTCTTGGAGAATTGGCACTAGTAGACAGCTGACTCCAGTATTGGAGAATATGCCACTAGTAAGCAGCTGATTCCAGTGTAAAATAATCTGCCACCAGTAGGCAGATGATTCCAGTGTTAGAAAATCTACCACAAGTAGGCACTTGACTCTAATTTTGTTGAATCTACCATCAGTAGGCAGCTGACTTCAGTGTTGGAGTACCTGCCACTAATGGGCAGCTGACTCCAGTGTTGGAGAATTTGTCACCAATGGTCAACTGACTTCAGTGATGGAGAGTATGCCGCGAGTAGGCTGCTAATTCCGGTTTTCAGGAATCTGCCACCAGTAGGCAGCTCATTCCAGTGTTAAAGAATATCCCACATGTAGGCAGCTGACTCCAGTGTTGGAGACTCTGCCACCAATAGGCAACTGAATCCAGTGTTTGAGAATCTGCCACCAGTAGGCACCTGATTCCAGTGTTGGAAAATCTGCCCCAGTAGGCAACTGACTACAGAGTTGAAATTCCTGACACCAGAAGGCAACTGACTCCAGTGTTGGACAGTATGCCACCAGTAGGCACCTGAATCAACTGTTGGAGAATATGCTATCAATAGGCATCTGATTCCAGTCTTGGAGAATCTGGCACCAGTAGACATCTGACTCCAGTATTGGAGAATATGCCATCAGCAAGCAGCTGATTCCAGTGTTGGATAATCTGTCACCAGTAGGCAGCTGACTCCAGTGTTGGATATTCTGCCACCAGTAGGCAGCTGACTCCAGTGTTGGAGAATCTGCCACCAGTAGGTAACTAACTCCAGTGTTAGAGAACTTTCCACCAGTAGACAACTGACTCACGCGTTGGAGACTCTGCCGCCAGTTGACTGCTGATTCCAGTGTTGAAGAATTTGTCACTAATAGGCAGCTGACTCCTGTGTTGGAGAATCTGTCATCAGTTGACAAACTATTCCAGTGTTGGAGAATCTGCCACCAGTAGGCACTTGACTCCAGTGTTGGAGAATTTGTCACCAATAGGCAACTGACTTCAGTGTTAGAGAGTATGCCGCGAGTAGGCTGCTAATTCCGGTTTTCAGGAATCTGCCACCAGTAGGCAGCTCATTCCAGTATTAGAGAATATCCTACCAGTAGGCAGCTGACTCCAGTGTTGGAGACTCTGCCACAAATAGGCAACTGAATCCAGTGTTAGAGAATCTGCCACTAGTGGGCACTTGACTCCAGTGTTGGAAAATCTGCTACCAGTAGGCACCTGACTCCAGTTTTGGAAAATCTGCCACCAGTAGGCAACTGATTGCAGTGTTGGAAATCCTGACACCAGAAGGCAGCTGACTCCAGTGTTGTACAATATGCCACCAGTAGGCACCTGAATCAAGTGTTGGAGAATATGCAACCAATAGGCATCTGATTCCAGTCTGGGAGAATCTGGCAGCAGTGGGCAGCTGACTCCAGTATTGGGGAATATGCCACCAGTAAGCAGATGATTCCAGTGTTGGATAATTTGCCACCAGTAGGCAGCTGACTCCAGTGCTGGAGAATCTGCCACCAGTAGATAACTAACTCCAGTGCTGAAGAATCTGCCATCAGTACGTAACTAACTCCAGTGTTAGAGAACATGCCTCTCGTAGGCGACTAACTCACGCGTTGAAGACTCTGCCGCCAGTTGACTGCTGATTCCAGTGTTGAAGAATTTGTCACTAATAGGCAGCTGACTCCTGTGCTTGAAAATCTGTCACCAGTTGGCAAATGATTCCAGTGTTGGAGAATGTGCCACCAGTAGGCACCTGACTCCAGTGCTGGAGAATTTGTCGCCAATAGGCAACTGACTTCAGTGTTGGAGAGTATGCCGCGAGTAGGCTGCTAATTCCGGTTTTCAGGAATCTGCCACCGGTAGGCAGCTCATTCCACTGTTAGAGAATATCCCATCAGAGACTCTGCCACCAATAGGCAATTAAATCCAGTGTTTGAGAATCTGCCACCAGTAGGCACATGACTCCAGTGTTGGAGAATATGCCACAGTAGGCACCTGAGTCCAGTGTTGGAGAAGCTGCAACCAATCGGCAGCTTTCTCCAAATTTAGAGTATCTGTCACCAGTAGTGACCTTACTCCAGTGTTGGGGAATCTAGTTCAAGTAGGCAGCTGGGTCCAGGGTGGGATAATCTGTCATAAGTCCGCAGCTGATCCCAGTGTTAGAGAATCTGCAACCAATAGGCAGATGACTCCAGAGTTAGAGAATCTGCCACCAGTAGGCAGGTGACTCCACAATTAGAGAATCTGCCACAAGTAGTGACCTTACTCCAGTGTTGGATAATCTGCCTACAGCAGGCAGCTGACTCCAGTCTTGGAGAATCTACCAACAGTAGACAGCTGATCCCAGTGTTGAAGAATCTACCACCACTACGAAGCTAATTCCAGTGGTAGATAAGCTGCCAACAGTAGGCAGCTGTCTCCAGTGTTGGCGAACTGCCACCAGTAGAGAGCTGACTTCAATGTTGGGGAATCTGCCATGAGTAAGAAGGTGACTCCAGTGTTGGAGCATCTACCACCAGTTGGCAGATAATTCCATTGTTAGAAACTCTACCACAAGTAGGCAATTGACTCCAATGATGTAGAATCTGCCATCAGTAGGCAGCTAATTTAAGTATTGAAAAATATGCCACCAGTAGGTAGCTGACTCCAGTGTTGGAAAACCTGCCACCACTAGGCACATGATTCCAGTGTTGGAGAATCTGCCACCAGTAGGCACTTGACTCCTGTGTTTGAGAATTTGCCATCAGTAGGTACCTGACTCCAGTGTTGGAGAATCTGCTACAAGTAGGCAGCTGAATCCAGTGTTGGAGAATATGCTACCAGTAGGCAGCTGATTCCAGTGTTGGAGAATTTTCCACCAATAGACAGATGACTTCAGTACTGGAGGCAATTTCCACCAATAAGCAGCTGATTCCAATGTTAAAGAATCTGCCACCAGTAGGCAGATAATTCCAGCGTTGGAGATCCTGCTACAAGTAGATAGTTGACTCTAGTGTTGTAGAATCTGCCATCAGTAGGCAGTTGATTCCAGTGTTGGAGAATATGCCACTTATAGTTAGCTGACTCCAGTGTTGGAGAATCTGCCACTAAGCGGCAGCTGATTCCAGTTTTGGAGAATCTGCCACAGTAGGCACCTGACTCCAGTGATGGAGAATTTGCCACCAGAAGGCAGCTGACTCCAGTGTTGGAGACACTGCCACCAATAGGCAACTGACTCCAGTGTTTGAGAATCTGCCACCAGTAGGCACCTGACTCCAGTGTTGAAGAATCTGCCACCAGTAGGCAACTGATTGCAGTGTTGGAAATCCTGACACCAGATGGCAACTGACTCCAGTGTTGGACAATATACCACCAGTAAGCACCTGAATCAAGTGTTAGAGAAGCTGCTACAAGTAGGCAGCTGACTCCAGTGTTGGATAATACGCTACCAATAGGCAGCTGATTCCAGTCTTGAAGAATCTGCTACCAGTAGACAGCTGACTCCAGTATTGAAACTCTGCCACCAATTGGCAACTGACTCAAGCGTCGAAGAATCTGCCACCAGTAGACTACTGATTGCAGTGTTGGAAAATATGCCACCAGTAGACAACTCATTGCAGTGTTAGAGAACCTGCCACCAGTAAGCAACTGACTCCAGTGTTGGAAAATATGCCCCCAGTAGGCACCTAAGTCCTTTGATGGAGAAGCTGCTACCAGCAGGCAGCTGACTCTAATCTTGGAGAATATGACACGAGTAGGCACCTAACTCCAGTGTTGGAGTTTCTTTCACCAGTAGGCAGCTGACATCAGGGTTGGAGAATATGCCAACGCCAAAAGTAGGCAGCTGATTCCAGTGTTAGAGAATCTGCAAACAGTAGACAACTGAGTCCAGTGTCAAAGAATCTGCAACCAGTAGGTTGCTGATTTCAGTGTCAGGTAAGCTGTCACCAACAGTGACCATACTCCAGTGTTGGAGAATCTGCCACCAGACGGCACCTGAGTCCAGAGTAGTAAAATCTGTCACCAGTAGGAAGTTGACTCCAGTGTTTGAGAACCTACCTACAGTAGGCACCTAACTACAGTGTTGGAGAAACTGCCAACAGTAGACAGCTTATTTCAGTGTTAGAGAATTATCCACCAGTAGGTAGTTGACTCCAGTGATGGAGAAGCTGCCACCAGAAGGCAACTGGCTCCAGTGTTGGAGAATCTGCCACCAGTAGGCAGCTGACTTCAGGGTCGGAGAATCTACTATCAGTAGGTAGCTGATCCCAGTGTTGGAACATCTACCACCAGTTGACAAATGATTCCAATGTTAGAGAATCTACCACTCTAGGCAGCTGATTCCAGTGTTAGAGAATATGCCACCAGTAGGCAGCTGACTCCAGTGTTGTGAATCCGCCACCAACAGGCAGCTGACTTCAGTGTCAGTGAATCTGCCACCAGTAGGCAACTGACTCCAGTGTTGGAGAATGTGCCGCCAGTAGGCTGCTGATCCCAGTGTTAGAGAATCTGCTACCAGTAGGCCCCTGACCCCAGTGTTGGAAAAACTGCCACCAGAAGGCAGATGACTCTAGTGTTAGAGAAACTGCCACAAGTAGTGACCTTCCTCCAGTGTTGGGGAATCTGCCACAAGTAGGCGGCTGAGACTAGTGTTGGATAATCTGCCACCAGTAGGCAGTTGACTCCAGAGTTTGAGAATCTACCTACAGCAGGCACCTGACTATAGTGCTGGAAAAACTGCTAACAATAGACGGCTTATTCCAGTGTTAGAGAATTTGCCACCAGTAGATAGTTGACTCCTGTGTTGGAGAAGCTGCCACCAGGAAGCAACTGGCTCCATTGTTGGAGAATCTGTCACCAGTAGGCAGCTGACTTCAGTATTGGAGAATCTGCCATCAGTAGGCAGCTGATCCCAATGTAGGAACATCTACCACCAGTTGACAAATGATTCCAATGTTAAAGAATCTACCACCAGTAGGCAGCGGATTCCAGTGTTGGAGAATATGCCACCAGTAGGCAGCTGACTCCAGTGTTCTAAAATCTGCCACCAGCAGGAAGCTGACTTCAGTGTTAGAGACTCTGCAACAAGTGGGCAACTTATTCCAGTGTTGGAGAATGTGCCGCCAGTGGGATACTGATTCCAGTGTTAAAGAACTGCCAATAGAAGGCACCTGACCCCAGTGTTGAAAAAGCTGCCACCAGTAGGCAGACGACTCCAGTGTTAGAGAATCTGCCACCAGTAGTGACCTTACTCCAGTGTTGGGGAATCTGCCACAAGTAGGCAGCTGAGTCCAGTGTTGGATAATCTGTCACAAGCACGCAGCTGACTCCAGTGTTGGAGAATCTGCCATCAGTGGACAGCTGTGTCCCATTGTTAAAGAATCCCTAGTGGTGGAGAAGCTGTCACCAATAGGCAGCTGACTCCAGTGTTAGTGAATCTTCCACCAGTAGAAAGCTGACTTCATTGTTGGAAAACCGCCATCAGTAAGAAAATGACCGCAGTGTTGGAGAATCTACCACTAGTTGGCAGTTAATTCCAGTGATAAAAAACTACCACGAGTAGGCACTTGACTCCAATGTTGTAGAATCTGCCATCAGTAGGCAGTTGATTCCAGTGTTGGAGATTATGCCACCAGTAGGCAGCTGACTCCAATGTTGGAAGACTTGCCACCAGTAGGTAGCTGACTCCAGTGTTGGACAATCTGCCATAAGTAGGCACCTGACTCCAGTGTTGGAGAACCTGCCACCAGTAGGCAGATGACTCCAGTATTGGAGAATATGCCACCTATAAGCACCTGACCCCAGTGTTGGAAAAGCTGCCACCAGTAGGCAGCTGATTTCAGTGTCAGTGAATCTGCAACCATTAGTGACCTTACTCCAGAGTTGGAGAATCTGCCACCAGTAGGCAGTTGAGTCCAGTGTCGGAGAATCTGTCACCAGTAGGCAGTTGACTCCAGTGTTGGAGAATCTCCCAACAGTAGGTTACAAACTCCGCTGTTGGAGAATATGCCACTAGTTGGTAATTGACTCCAGTGTTGGAGAACCTGCCACTAATAGGCAGCTGACTCCAGTTATGGAAAATCTACCACAGTAGGCACTTGACTCCAGTGATGGAGAATCTGCCACCCGTAGGCAGTTCATTCCAGTGTTAGAGAACTGCCACCAGTAGGTAGCTGAATCCAGTCTTGGAGACTCTGCCACCAATAGGCAACTGACTCAAGCGTTGAAGAATCTGCCACCAGTATTCAACTGATTGCAGTGTTGGAAAAACGCCACCAGTAGGCATCTGAGTCCGGTGTAGGAGAAGCTGCTACCAGTTGGCAGCTGACTTCAATCTTGGAAAATTCTGACACCAGTAGGCACACAATTCCAGTGGCGGAGAATTTGCCACCAGTAGGCATCTCACTCCTGTACTGAAGACTATGCCACCAGTAAGCAGCTGACTTCAGTGTTGAAGAATCTGCCAGCTGCTTTCAGTGTTAGAAAATCTACCACCAGAAGGCAGCTGACTCCAGTGATGGATAATCTACCACCAGTAGGCAGCTGATTCCAGTGTTGGGGAATCTGCCACCAGTAGGCAGTTGACTCCAGTGTTTTAGAATCTGTTACCAGTAGGTAACTGACTCCAGTGTTGGACAATCTGCCACTAAAAGGCACCTGACTCCAGTGTTAGAGAATATGGCACCAGTAAGCAACTGACTCAAGCGTTGAAGAATCTGCCACCAGTAGGCAGCTCATTCCAGTGTTAGAAAGTCTGCTACCAGTAGGAAGCTGACTTCAGTGTTGTAGAAAATGCCATCAGTAAGCAGCTGATTCCAGTGTTGGAGAATCTGCCATCAGTTGGCAGCTGATTTCAGTGCTATAAAATCTGTCACCAGAAGGCACCTGACTCCAGTGTTGGATAATCTTCCACGAGTAGGCAACTGATTCCGGTGTTGGAGAATCTGCCACCAATAGACAGCGGATGCCAGTGTTAGAGAATCTGCCACCAGTAAGCAACTGACTCCAGTATTGAAGAATCTGTCACCAGTAGAAAGCTGACTTCAGTGCTCGAGAAACTGCTATGTGTAGGCAGGTGACACCAGTGTTGGAGAATCTACCACCAGTTGGTAGATGATTCTAAAGATAGAAAATCTACCACAAGTAGGCTCTTGACTCTAGTGTTGTAGAACCTGCCATCAGTAGGCAGCTGGTTTCAGTGTTGGAGAATATGCCACCAGTAGACAGCTGACTCCAGTGATGGAGAATCTGCCACCAGCAGGCAGCTGATTTCAATGTTGGACAATCTGCTACCAGTCGCGACCTTACTCCAGTGATGGAGAATCTGCCACCAGTAGGTAGCTGAGTCCAGTGTCGGAGAATCTGTCACCAGTCGGATGTTGACTCCAGTGTTGGAGAATCTGCCAGTAGTAGGCAGCTGACTCTGGAGTTGGAGAGTCTGCCAACAGTAGACAGCTGATTCCAGTGTTAGAAAATCTACTAAAAGCAGGCAGCTAATTCCATAAATGAAAAACCTGACACCAGCAGGCAGTTAACTCTAGTGTTCGAGAATCTTCTAACGGTAGGCAGCTGATTCCAGTGTTACAGAATCTGCCGCCAATAGGCAGCTAATTCCAGCTTTGGAAAATCTGCTTCAAGTAGGTACTTGACTCCAGTGTTGCAGAAACTGCCATCTGTAGACAGTTGATTCCAATGTTGGAGAATATGCCACTAGTAGGTAGTTGACTCCAGTGTTGGAGAATCTGCCGCTAATAGGTAGCTGACTCCAGTGTTGGAGAACTGCCACAATAGGCACCTGACTCCTGTGATGGAGAATTTGTCACCAGGAGGCAGATGACTTCAGTGTTGGGGGATCTGCCACCAATTGGCAGCTCATTCCAGTGTTTGAGAATTGTCACCAGTAGGCAGCTAACTCCAGCGTTGGAAACTCTGCCACCCATAGACATCTGACTCTAGTGTTTGAGAATCTGCTACCAGTAGGCAGCTGACTTCAGTGTTGGAAGATCTGCCACCAGTAGGCAACTAACTCAAGCGTTGAAGAATATGCCACCAGCAGGCAACTGACTGCAGTGTTAGAAATCTGACACCAGAAGGCAACTGACTCCAGGGTTGGACAATATGCCACCAGTAGGCATCTGACTCCAGTGTTGGAGAAGCTGCTACAAGTAGACAGCTGACTCCAGTGTTGGAGAGTCTGCTACCAGTAGGCAGCTGATTCCAGTCTTAGAAAATCTGCCACTAGTAGACAGCTGACTCAAGTATTGAAAAATATGCCACCAGTAAGCACCTGATTCCGATTTTAAAGAATCTACCACAAGTAGGCAGCTAATTTCAGTGGAGAAGCTGCCACCAGCATGTAGCTGACTCCAGTGTTGGTGAACCTGCCTCTAGTAGAAAGCTGACTTCAGTGTTGGGGAATCTGCCATCATTAGGCATGTGAACCCAGTGTTGGAAAATCTGCCACTAGTTGGCAGGTGATTCCAGTGAGAGAGAATCTACCACAAGCAGGTGCTTGACTTCAGTGTTGGAAAATCTGCCACCATAGGCAGCTGACTCCAGAGTTGAAGAATCTGCCACCTCTGGGGAGCTTACTCCAGTGTCGGAGAATATGCCACCAGTAGGTACCTGACTCCAGTGTTGGAGAAGCTGCAATCAGTCGGCATTTGTCTCCAGTGTTAGAGAATCTGCCACCAGTAGTGACCTTACTCCAGTGTTGGGGAATCTGCCACAAGTTGGCAGCTGAGTCCAGTGTTTGATAATCTGTCACAGGTACTCAGAATCTGCCAACAGTAGGCAGCTAACGCCAGTGTTGAAGAATCTGCCAACAGTAGACAGCTGATTCCAGTGTTAGAGAATTTACCAACAGTGGGAGGCTAATTCCAGTGGAGCAGAAGCTGCCGCCAGTATGCAGTTGACTCCATTGTTGGTGAATCTGCCACTAGTAGAAAACTGACTTCAGTGTTGGAGAATATGTCATCAGTAGGCAGTTGACCCCAGTGTTGGAGAATCTACAACCAGTAGACAGCTGATTCCAGTATTAAAGAAGCTGCCACCAAAAGGCAGCTAATTCCAGCATTGGAGAATCTGCCACGAGAAGGTAGTTGGCTCCAGTGTTGTAGAAACTGCCATCAGTAGGCAGCTGATTCCAGTGTTGGAGAATATGCCACTAGTATGTAGTTGACTGCAGTGTTGGAGAATCTGCCGCCAGTAGGCAGCTCATTCCAGTGTTAGAGAATGTGCCACCAGTAGGCAGCTGTCTCCAGTGCTGGGGACTCTGCCACCAGCAGGCACCTGACTCCAGTGTTGAAGAATCTGCCGCCAGTAGGCAACTGACTCAAGCGTTGTAGAATCTGCCACCAGTAAGCACCTGACTCAAGTCTTGGAGAAGCTTTAACCAGTCGGCAGCTGTCTCCAGTGTTAAAGAATCTGCCACCAGTAATGACCTTACCCCAGTGATGGAGAATCTGCCACAAGTAGGTAGCTGAGTCCAGTGTTGGATAATCTGTCACAATTAAGCAGATGACTACAGCGTTGGAGAATCTTCCAACAGTTGGCAGCTGACTCCAATATTGGGGAATATACCACCAGTAGGCAGCTGATTTCAGTGTTCCAAAATCTAACACCAGTAGGCATTTAATTCCAGTGGAGAAGCTGCCACCAATATGTAGCTGACTCCAGTGCTGGTGAATCTGCCACTAGTAAAAAGCTGACTTCAGTGTTCGAGAATCTACCATCAGTAGGCATGTCACCCCATTGTTGGAAGATCTACCACCACTTGGCAGATGATTCCAGTGTTAGAGAATTTACCACAAGTGGGTACTTAACTCCAGTGTTGTAGAATCTGCAATCAGTTGGCAGCTGATTTCAGTGGTGGAGAATATGCCACTAGCAAGTAGCTGACTCCAGTGTTGGAAATCTGCCACCAGTAGGCAGGTGACTCCAGTGTTGGAGAATTTTCCAACATTAGGCAGCTGACTCCAATATTGGAGAATATGTCACCAGTAGGCAGCTGATTTCAGTGTTAGAAAATCAGCCACCAGTAGTAACCTTACCCCAGTGTTGGAGAATCTACCATTAGTAGGCAGCTGAGTCCAGTGTCGGAAAATCTGTCAGCAGTAGGCAGTTGACTCCAGTGTTGAAGAATCTGCCCACAGTAGGCAGCCGACTCCAGTTCAAAAAATCTACTAAAAGTAGGCAGCTAATTCTAGAGTTGAAGAGTCTGCCACCGGTATGCAGTTGATTCCAGCGTAGTAGAATCTGTCAGTGTTGGAGAATATGTCTCTAGTAGGTAGTTGACTCCAGTGTTAGAGAATCTGCCACCAGTAGGCAGCTCATACCAGTGTTAGAGAATGTGCTACCAGTAGACAGCTAACTCCAGTGTAGGAGAATCTACCACCAGTGGGCAACTGACTCCAGTGTTGGAGAATCTGCCGCCAGTACGCATCTGACTTCAGTGTTGCAAAATCTACCATCAGTAGGCAACTAACTCAAGCGTTGAAGAATCAGCCACCAGTAGGCAAATGACTGCAGTGTTAGAGAATCTGCCACCAGTAGGCAACTGGCTCCAGTGTTGGAGAAGCTGTTACCAATAGGCAGCTAATTCCAGTGTTGGAAAATCTGTTACCAGTAGGCACCTGAGTCCAGTGTTGGAGATTCTGCCACCAGCAGGCAGCTGACTCCAGTATTGGAGAATATGTACCAGTAAGCAGCTTATTCCAGTGTTTAAAGATATGCCACCAGTAGGCAGCTGACTCCAGCTATGGATGATCTGCCACCAGTAGGCAGCTGATTTCAGTGTTGGAGAATTTTCCTCCAGTAGGCAGCTGACTCCAGTGTTAGAGAATGTGCCACCAGTTGGCAGCTGACTCAAGTGTAGGAAAATCTGCCATCAATGGGCAACTGACTCCGGTGTTGGAGAATCTGTCACAAGTACTCAGAATCTGCCAGCAGTAGGCAGCTGACTCCAGTGTTGAAGAATCTGCCAACAGCAGACAGCTGATTCCACTGTTAGAGAATTTACCAACAGTGGGAGGCTAATTCTAGTGGAGTAGGAGCTGCCGCCAGTGTGCAGTTGACTCCAGTGTTGGTGAATCTGCCACTAGTAGAAAACTGACCCCAGTGTTGGAGAATCTACAAGCAGTAGGCAGCGATTCCAGTGTTAAAGAATCTGCCACCAATGCTAATTCCAGCATTGGAGAATCTGCCACAAGAAGATAGTTGGCTCCAGTGTTGTAGAAACTGCCATCAGTAGGCAGCTGATTTCAGTGTTGGAGAATATGCCACTAGTAGGTAGTTGACTACAGTGTTACAGAATCTGCAGCCAGTAGGCAGCTCATTCCAGTGTTAGAGAATGTGCCACCAGTTGGCAGCTGTCTCCAGTGTTGGAGACTCTGCCACCAGTAGCCACCTGACTCCAGTGTTGAAGAATCTGCCACCAGCAGGCAGCTGACTCCAGTATTGGAGAATATGGTACCAGCAAGCAGCTGATTCCAGTGTTTGAAGATATGCCACCAGTAGGCAGCTGACTCCAGCTTTGGATGATCTGCCACCAGTAGACAGCTGATTTCAGTGTTGGAGAATTTTCTACCAGTAGGCAGTTGACTCTGGTGTTGGAGAATGTGCCACCAGTAAGCAACTGACTCCAGTTGTGGACAATCTACCACCAATAGGCAACTGACTCAAGCGTTGTAGAATCTGACGCCAGTAGGCTGCTGATTCGAATGTTGATGAATTTGTCCCCAGTAGGCAGCTGACTCCATTGTTGAAGAATCTGCAACCAGTAGGCAATCTGCCACCAGTTCAGTGTTGGAGAATCTGTCACCAGTAGGCAAATGATTCCAGTATTGGAGAATCTGCCACCAGTAGGCACCTGACTCCATTGGTGAAGAAGCTGCCACCAGTCGGCAGAAGTCTCCGGTGTTAGGGAATCTGCCACCAGTGGTGACTATAATCCAGTGTAGGAGAATCTGCCACCAGTAGGCAGCTGACTCCATTGTCGGAGAATCTGTCACCAATAGGCAGCTGACCACACTGTTGGAAATCTGCCATCAGTAGGCAGCTTACCCCAGTGTTGGAGAATATACCACCAGTTGGCCAATGATTCCAGTGTTAGAGAGTCTGCCACAATAGGCAGCTACTTCCAGTGGTGGAGAAGCTGTCACCAGTATGCAGCTGACTCCAGTGTTGGTGATTCTGCCACCAGTAGATAGCTGCCATCAGTACGCATGTCACTCCAGTGTAGGAGAATCTACAACCAGTTGGCAGCTAATTCCAGCGTTCGAGAATCTACCAAAAGTAGGCACTTGCCTCCAGTCTTGTAGACTCTGCCATCAGTAGGCAGCTGGTTCAAGTGTTGGAGAATAAGCCACCCGTAGGCAGCTTACCCCAGTGTTGGAGAATCTGCTAACAGTAGGCAGATGACTTCAATGTTGGAGAATCTGCCATCAGTAGGCACCTGATCCCAGTGTTGGAGAATCTACCACCAGCTGGCAGCTGATTCCATTATCAAAGAATCTACCACCAATAGGTAGCTAATGCCAGCGTTGGAAAATCTGCCACAAGTAGGTAGTTGACTCCATTGTTGGAGAATCTGCCATCAGTAGGCAGCTGATTCCAGTGGTGGAGAATAAGCCACCAGTAGGCAGCTGACTCCGGTGTTGGAGGATCTGCCACCAGTAGGCAGCGGACTCCAGTGTTGGACAATCTACCACCATTAGGCAAACTGACTCCAGCGCTAGGGAATCTGCCACCAGTAGGCAACTGACTCAAGCGTTGTAAAATCTGCCGCCAGTAGGCTGCTGATTCCAGTGTTGAAGAATATTGTCACCAGTAGGTAGATGACTCCAGTGTTGGAAAATCTGCCATCAGTAGGTGGGCGGATTCCAGTGTTAGAGAATCTGCCACCAGTAGGATACTGACTCCAGCGTTGGAGGATCTGTCAACAGTAGGCAAATAATTCCAGTGTTGGAGAATATACCACCAGTAGGCACCTGACCCAAGTGCGGGAGAGTATACCACCAGTAGGCTGCTGATTCTGGTGTTGAAGAATCTGTCACCAGTAGGTAACTAATTCCAGCATTGGAGAATCTGCCACAGGTAGATAGTTGGCTCCAGTGTTGTAGAATTTCCCATCAGTAGGCAGCTGATTCCACTGTTGGAAAATATGTCACCAGTAGGTAGTTGACTCCAGTGTTGGAGAATCTGCCACCAGTAGGCTTCTGAATCCAGTGATGGAGAGTTTGTCAAAAGGAGGCAGCTGACTCCAGTGTTGGAGAATCTGCCACTAGTAAGAAGCTGATTCCAGTGCTAGAAAATCTGCCACCAGTAAGCAACTGACTCCAGTGTTGGAGAATCTACTACCAGTAAGCAGCTGACTCAAGTGTTGTAGAATCTGCCACCAGTAGGCAGCTGGCTCCAGTGTTGGACAATCTACCACCAGTAGGCAGCTGACTCCAGTGTTAGAGAATCTACCACCTGTAGGCTGCTGAATCCAGTGTTGTAGGATCTGTCACCATTAGGCAGCTGACTCCAGTGTTGAAGAATCTGCCAACAATAGGCAGCTGACTCCAGTGTTGGAGAATCTGTCCTCAATAGGCAGCTGACTCCAGTGTTGGAGAATCTGCCACCAGTAGGCAGCTGACTCCAGTTTTGGAAATTCTGCCAACCGTAGTGAGCTTACTCCTGTGTTGGAGAATCTACCACCAGCAGGCAGCTGACTCCAGTGTTGAAGAATCTGACACCAGTAGACAAAATTACAAAACCAGTAGACAGGTGACCCCAGTAATAACCACGCTTGTTAAGGAACGTTCCAAAATAATGATCCGAAACCATTTTCCAGTAGACCATTGTTCCGGCACCCGGGTCACCTCTCTTCTTTGAAAACTTATTTCTGTGGCTGTGATCAAACTCCTCCAACACTTTAAAGTGCGTCTAACTAACTAAGGAGCCATATATTATCGGGCGAAACGTGTTTCACTTCCTTTAATCTCTACGCATAATATCTGTTTCGTAATTCTTTTATAGATCTTGCTGTCCGTCTGTGTTATTTGTAAGCTTTTCCTTGTCTTTTTCATCATGTAGGTAGTCAAACTGCGCCGTATTGAAGATGTAGCCCTACTAGTGAGTTACAGAGTCAATATGTTCACGCACTCATAACGTAGCCTTACTAGTGTTTGCATGAGTTTACTTGTGGAAGACAGATAACAAGAGGCCTGACTGGGTTGTCTGTTAAGAAAAGATAACTTGACAAGTAAATGTAATTCCGCTCAAAAATCTTTTAAGCTATCACCGACTATCCGCTGCTGCACATTATCCTTCTACTGTCCCCGTTACTGCAGTCATTTATACAGTTATTTCTGGTGTTTCTCTCAGAGTATACCTGAATATATAGAATATTTGTCTAAACGACTTTTGAAGGTATTTATATCCTTAGCATCCGCTAAGTCCGTCGGTAAATCATTCCGGTGCTCAACACACCTATAGGAAAAGAGGTTTCTTTCCATGTCCAAATTACATCTTTTAGCTTTGAATTTTATTCCATTTGTCCTGGTAACCGTGTTTTCTTGTATTTTGAAAAGATGTTCGTGACTTATATTTTCCAATTTCTACAGAATTTTGAACACTTTTATTAAGTCGCCTCGAAGTCTACAATTTTAAGGCAGAAGAGATCCATACGTTTTAGCCTCTTTTCGTATGCCAGATTTCTGAGGGTTGGGGTCAATTTTGTCGCACGTCTTTGTACTTGCTTTCATTTTTTCTCGTCTATTTTTATAATCTGGAGACCAAAATTGGACTGCATCTTCAATGTGTGGTCTCATTAGAGAATTATAAAGGGTGACAATTGTTTCTAGTGTCTTGTAATCTATGTTCCTGGCAATGAGACCTAATACTTGGTTGCCTTTTTTACTTGCTGCTTGACACTGTCTAGTGTACTTCAGATTGTTGCTAGTGAGAACTCCAAGGTCCTTTTCTTCATTTACTTTAGTTAGAGAGTTTCCGAATAGTTTGTAGTCGTAACGTATATCTTTGTCTCCAAAGTGCATAACTTTACTTTTGTCTACATTGAACTTCATTTGCCATCCATCTGTTCACTCTGCTAGTGTTAAGATCTCTTTAAATCATTTCGCAGTACCGCCTGTAAACAGCTCTACCTCCTAATTTAGTATGCCAACAGATTTGGAGATCTCAGATATGAGACCGAGTTCTAGGCTATTAATGTATATTATGAAAAGAATGGGGCTTAGGACTGAGCCCTGTGGCACACCACTCGTTACGTGTAGCCAGTCTGAGGATTCGCCATGGAATGCTACACGCTGCTTTCTTCCGGTAAGCCAGTCTCTGATGCATGTGCATAGCTCTTCAACGATTCCGTGTGCTTTGAGTTCATATAAAGTCTCTTGTGAGGTACTTTATCGAAAGCCTTTTAGAAATCTAAATATACTACATCAGACGGTACTTTTTCGTCCTAATTCCGATAAATAACATTAAAAAATTTCCAGTAGATTTGTCAGGCAGGATCTTTTATTACGGAAACCGTGTTTGTTGTGCGATATAATTTTGTGACCCTCTAGAAATGTGACAAGTTTATCTCGTATCATTTTGTCCATTATTTTACCTAACACTGACGTAAGGATAATTGGGCGGTAGTCCAAGGCACACTTTTTATTTACTTTTACATATATAGGAGTAACATTTGCTAATTTCCAGACAGAGGGCACCTGACCATCCGATAGAAATTTGTTGAATATTTTTGAAATGGGAAATATCACTCTCTCTGACCTCTTTTAAGAATGTTGGAGCTAAGTTATCTGGGCAGTTGGATTTGTTATGATTTAGTTGGTCCAGGTATTTAAGTATTTCACAGCTCTTTATTTCTCTAACTTTCAACTCTTCATCATATCCTAGAAACATTTTCACTGGTTGCGGTATTCAAGATGTTTCTTCAGTTGTGAATACGGAGTTAAAAGAATAATTTAGTATGGTAGCCATTTCCTAGTCGTTAGTAGTTAGTGTGTCATGTTGATTTCGTAATGGTCCAATTCCTTCTTTTACTGACTTCCTTTGTCTTAAGTATTTGAAGAATTCCTTAGGATTATTCATAACTTACAAGGAAATTCTTTTTTCATCCTTGCGTTTACTCTGTCTTATGACCTTACGCTCTCTTTGGATTTTGATTAATTGCTGGCGATTTTTATCGGTTCCCGTTGATTAGGATTTCTTATATGTTTTCTTCTTTTAGCAAATTAGTCCTTCTGTTCTCCTATTCATCTATGATGGTTTTAAAATGTTGCAAGTTCTCTTTGTAATTTTTGGAATATGTTTATTTTCAATCTCGTGTAGTGTGTTTTTAGAATTATTCTACATTTCCTCTCTTATGTGAACGTCAAGAAGTTTTGTCCAGTTACTACTGCGAATTTTGTGCATAATGTTTTCAAAATTTGCTCGCCTGTAATCTGGGATCAAGAGTTTGTTGTCATTTATTTCATAATCTAAATCTATCTCTAACTTAATCAAATTGTGAGCGCTGTTTGACAGACTCTCGCCTACTTCGCAAGAGTTAAGTTTGTGTCGCTGGTGAGGACAAGATCAAGAATGTTTTTACGCGACTAATAGGAAGGATAAGAGAGAAGGTGGGGTAGCACTTTACATTAGGGATAATAATAAAAGCTGCAACAGGAGTGACATTAAAGTAACAAAAATTACAGAATCGATTTGGGTTGAAGTGGATGAAAACAATGAAAGGTTATTATTAGGAGTATTATTCAGACTCCCCATCCCCCAGATTAGATAGTCTTAAGGGGAACTTTTTATGGGACGAGATTAGGAAGGCTTGTGACTTCAACTCTAGTACAATTAACTGGGAAGATAATATAGATGTTGAGTCAGAGGAAGTTATGGAGATAGTCCTAGATTGTTTTCAAACAGAGCACATTTCCGAGGGGACCAGGGGTGATAACATTTTCGATTTGTTACTGACAAATGCAAACAACGTTATAGATGAAGTTGAGGTGGGAGGACAGTTAGATAATAGTGACCACAAGGAAATATGATTCACTATAATAAATGATGTGAATAAGAAAGAGAATGAAATGTTCGTTCCCGACTTTCGTAAAGCCAACTTTGCGGGGCTAAGTAGAGACCTTACTTGTGTTGATTGGGTGGGACTAAATGAAGGCAGGGTGAGGTCAGACGGTGTGGGGTCAGGCCATTTAGGTGACTCAGATCAGCTTAGCGGTAGCGTCAGGTCAAGTGTGGGTGAGGTAGGGGAGACCATTAATAGCGTGGAAGTTTCCGTCGAAAGGGCCCAGGTAACAATCAAAAGGGGACAAGAATTGATCATTCCATGTAGGCAATATAAGATAAACAATAATGACCCAAAATGGCTAACTAATAGAGTAAAACACATTATAGGGCAGGAGAAGAGCTTGTACAACAAGGTAAAACGGAGGGAAAGACAGGTTAGTGATCAGGTTACGCAAATTAAGAGAATGGTAAAATCAGAGATCAGGAAGGCTAAGAGAAATTAAGAAATTAAGATAGCTAATGAAGCAAAAAACATGCCGAGAGATTTCTGCATATGTACAGACAGAAAGAAGGTTAGGGAGAAAATTGGACCTATCAGATCACATTCTGGTAATTTAGTTGATAGCGAGACCGAAATAGGTGAAGTTTTAAATAATCACTTCATATCAGTTTTTACGCAGGAGGAGAAAACAAACATTCCAGTTCCACAACAAATTTACAGGAGGGACGAAAGCGGGAAGCTATGCGATATAGAAATAAATAGATTTTGATATTTTAGAACAAATAGAACTATTAAAAGTAAGCAAGAGTCCTGGGCCAGATGGTATTTATGCGATGGTATTAAAAAAAAATGTAAGGAGGATGTAAGTGTTCCGCTTTTAGATATGTTTAAACAGTCTCTGGAATCAGGTGTAGTTTCTAAGCAATGGAGGACAGCAAATGTCATTCCAGTTTTTAAGAAAGGGGATAAATCCATAGCCTCTATCAGTTTAACATCTATTGTGGGAAAATTTCCTGAATCAATTATAGCGGACAAAATACGCGAACACTCGGAAAAACATGATCTCATTAAGTATTCACAACATGGGTTTACAAAAGGGAAGTCATGACTCAGTAACATTCTCTCCTTCTTTAACAAAGTATATGAAACTGTTGATCAGGATAAGAGTTATGATATTGTATACTTAAATTTAAGCAAGGCTTTTGACAGAGTACCTCATGAGCGTCTGCTCAGAAAGATAGCGGCACACGGCATCGGGGGTTGTGTATTCAACTGGATTAAGGCGTGGCTCACTGACAGAGAACAGAGGGTATGCATCGACGGAGTTACATCGGATTGGGGCAATGTAGCCATTGGTGTTCCTCAGGGGTCAATCTTGGGACAGCTCTTGTTCGTTATATATATTAATGATTTGGATATGAGAATAACCAGCGAATTAAGTAAATTTGCCGATGATACAAAAAATGGGGCCTTAATAAACACAGATAAAGATTCAGTGAAATTGCAGAGGGACTTAGATGGATTATCAGAGTGGGCGGGTACATGGAAAATGGAATTCTATATAGATAAATGCAAAACACATTGTGTGTGTAAAAACAGGAACACTCATTACAGACTGGACATTATTGCTCTTGGTAAAACAGAATGCGAGAGATGTAGGAGTATTGGTGAGCAAAGATCTTAAGCCGCGGCAACAATGTATTACAGTGTGTAATAAGGCTAATAGGATGTTAGGATTCACTGATAGGACTGTTAGCAATAAAACTCCAAGAGTATTATTGCAACTTTGTCTTGCGTTGGTGAGACCACATTAGGATTATGCGGTACAATTTTGGGCTCCATACTATGCAGTTCATATAGATTGTTTAGAGAGAGTACAAAGGTGAATGACAAAAATTATTCCTGGAATAAGAAACCACACTTATAAAGAAAGGTTAAAAAGGCTGAATTTACACTCACTTAAGAGGAGGAGGGCTAGAGGGGATATGATTGAAATTTTTAAATGGGTTAAGGTAACATAAATAAAGTTCTTAGAATAGTGCCATCAGAGAGAATAAGAAATAATGGATTTAGATTAGAACAAGAAATAGATTCAGGTCGGATGTGGGTAAATATTGGTTGGGGAATAGGGTAGTAGATTTATGGAATAAGTTGCCAGGCACAATAGTGGAAGCCAGGAAGGTTTTTAGGTAGCTTTAAAGGAAGGTTCGATGTGTTTATGTGGTCAGTCTGCTGGTTGTAGGGTGGACAGACTCAGGATCTGCCTAGCATGGGCCAATAGGCCTCTTGCAGTGTCCTCACTTCCTATGATCTTATGTAATGTGCAGCATCGGGGAGTCGGTGATAGCTTAGAATAATTCCTGAGCAGAATTACATTTCCTTGTCAAGCTGAACTTTTTTTTTTTTTTTTTTTTTTTTTTAACAGACAACCCAGTCGTGCACCAATCAGGCCTCCTGTAGTTCGTCTTTCTCATATAAACTCATATGCATATATATATATATATATATATATATATATATATATATATATATATATATATATATACAAGCTCTTCCCTGTATGTTGAGAAACATTAAGGTTCATATGTTGATTATGTATAGCTGTAGTAGAGCTACTTGAAATAATTATTTAGACACAATAGAGAAGTTGTTCGTAAAGAAGATAAAGAATCTTTGACACAAGTTATTTTGATGCTTATTATTTTGTTGCACTTAAGTTCCAAGGATGTAAGTAAATTTCATCATATGTTCGTCATTATTATAGATTTGAAAATATTTAAAAATCCAGTTATCGTGACCTAAGTTATCCAGGAAATTAGATCTTGACCATGATAGAAATTAAAAGTTTTGGGTACTTAAAGATATTTTTCAATTCACATTCATTTTTTCTAGACTGCATTTGCATCCAAATCCTAAATGACGTTTTCCTCTTACTTTCTTCCATCCCTCTTAAGACAATTCTCAGTGAGGGTGTTGTTAAAAGTATTGCTGCCAGCAGCAACAGTAAGATTGTGCACAAGAACGAAATTCATTGAAAGCTAGTCATCATGAAAAAGGGAAGAGGCAGTGAGAAATGAATGCATTGAGAGAATGGAGTTTGGTATACTTTTATGGATGGAAGATACGTGATATATCAGAAAACAGTAAATTGTCCTGAAATAGACTTGATGTACATGCACATTGTATCATTATTTTTTTATGATCTTCTTACCTCTTTTGGGGGGCTCTTGCAGCTTTAAGACTCTGCTGCGCTTGGGAGCCGGGTAAGGTGGGCTCCTTTGGAGTGAGAAGGCCCTTTCTAGTTCTTTAGACTTTTCTTTTTCGTTGATGATTGTAACGCCTTGTGTAGGGTTACCACTTGCAAGTAGTCCATGAACACCAATATTTATCCAATAATTCTGTTTAATGATATATATATATATATATATATATATATATATATATATATATATATATATATATATATATATATAGAGAGAGAG
>JAYMFT010391987.1:0-19609 GCA_038088735.1 Panulirus argus
ATACCCTCAACCGCCACATTACTCACCTTCGCATTTAAATCACCCATCAATAATACCCGGTCTCGTGCACCAAAACTGCTGACACACTCACTCAGCTGCACCCAAAACATTTGCCTCTCAAGATCATTCTTCTCATGACCAGGTGCATAAGCACTAATGATAACCCATCTATCATCACCCACTTTCAGTTTTACCCACATCAATCTAGGATTTACTTCCTTACACTCTATCACACACTCCCACAAATCCTGCTTCAGGAGTAGTGCTACTCTTTCCTTAGTTCTTGTCCTCTCACCAACCCCTGACTTCACTTCCAAGACGTTTCGAAACCATTCTTCCCCTTTTCCCTTGAGCTTCGTTGCACTCAGAACCAGAACATCCAGGTTTCTTTTCTCAAACATACTACCTATTTCTCCTTTCTTCTCATCTTGGTAGCATCCACACACATTCAGACACCCCAATCTGAGCATTCGAGGAGGATGAGTACTCCCCGCTTGACTCTTTCTTCTGTTTCCCCTTTAGGAACTTGAAATACAAGAAGGGTAGGGTTTCCAGCCCTTTTAGTCACTTTCTACGACACGCAGGAAATACGTGGGAAGTATTCTTTCTCCCCTATTTGTGTGAAATATAATGCAACTGGCAAACGACTTTGTAAAAATATGAGCGGCAAAAGACGTCGGCTCCTGGTAAGGTAAATGCAGCCGTGTAGCTCTGAGACACAGCTGTGAGAGTTTCTGAGACATGGCTGTGAGAGTTAGCGTGAGGACACGGCTACGCGGATTAGCTTAAGGACACAGCTATTAGAGTTAGCTTGAGGATACGAGTACAAGAGTTAGCTTGAGGACAAAGTTACGAGAGTCAGCACTGAGAAACGACTACAAGAGTTAGCTTGAGGACACAGCTGGGATAGTTGGCTTAAGGCCATAGCTATGACAGCTGGCTCGGAGACACAGTTACGAGAGTTAACTTAAGGTCACAGTTATAAGAAATAACTCTGAGATATAGCTACGAGAGCTTCCTTAGAGACACGACTACAATACCTGCAACAAGGATTACAACTTCCTATTTTACGATAGTGCTACTGCTGTGTAAAAAGAACCTGGATTGTGGATGTAACTTGCCAAATCGCCTGAAATAGAGTTTAATATGTCGCAGGAGTGGGAAACCGTGAGAGGGAATGGAAGAAGTCAAATGTCACATACTTTCTTTAAGATGTGAACTGAACTTAATAGCAATCTCTGCAAGTGTGTTCTAGAAAATGTTGATAAAGAATCAGCAAGCATATGCATGACTATTAGCAAAGAAGAAACTACATAAGAGAGGGACAACACGAACTCAGGGAAAGGAAGTCATGTGTACCAAATCTCATATTTTTACGAGAGACTGAGACTCATATTAGACAAAAGAGAGGATGAGTGGAGTAGGTAATTCTAGATTGTCAATAATTGTTTGACACTGTGCCACACAGGAGGCTGGTAAAGACGCGGGATTTCCAAGTCGGAAGAAGGGGACAACAGGACGTATATCAGAGGAGCCTTCTCGGAATGAGTTGAGGTCACCATTGGTGTGCTACAGGGCCCGATCCTACGATCTTCTTTATTTATGTACTTAACTTGCCAGAAGGACTGGAGTCATACTTGGATAAATCTGCGGATGAAGACAAGGTCATGAGGGGAGAAAACACTGATAGATGGGAAACCTAGACGAATTCCGAACTCGGTCTTGATATATGGATGATGAAGTTAAATCAGAGTATATACAAAGTGATGACGATAGGATTCATTGAAGGAAGGCCTCGGTATGAATACAATCGAGCAGGAGAAAAAAAAAAAAAAAATGCAGGAATTAGCGGGGAGAGGGACTTGGGAAATCGACATTGTACCTAACTTGTAGCCACACCTTAGGAGAATTATGCGGGAAGCAAACTGTCTGCTGGCAAATATCAACTCGCATTAAGTACACAGATGAGAAAATGTCTAACAAACAATTCCCAGCGTTTATTAGACCAAACAGAATATGTCTAGCAAGGTTAGTTACCGAACTTAAAGACACGAACAACCGACAGAAAAGGCCCAGAGGAGGGCAACAAAGATGTACCAGAATCATTAAAGAAAGCGGAGTTACAGTGAGAGGCCACACTACGGAATCAAGGAAGAAACTTGTTAGGAAGTACCTTCAGAATCTAAGATTGGTGAATAAATAGATTACAATGAACAAAGAGATGAAATTGTTCATGTGCACAGCATTCGGAAGTTGTAAGATAGCAGAAAAAGTTCGAGACATGGGGATCTAAGGGTATATAATTCCCTTCCCGTAACGTGCAAATAGGTAACTGAACAAACACTTTCTCTTACTCTCTTTTGTCGCAAAGAATTACGTTCAACCCAGCTGACAGTAAACGTGCCTAGAAGTCTGGAAGTATTATGGGTTAAGGTTTCTCCCACATTACACTCACGCCAAACTGGCACTACCACTAGCTGCGTGGTCTACAACCCACCACGTTACCCCACTAGGGAGGCACTCTTAGAATATCTTACCTACACATCTGACACACTCAAGATAAAGTTCTCTCTTTCTAATCTCGTGATGTGTAGGGATTTCAATGAGTTAGACGTCACCATCATTCAAGAACAACTTCTTCTATCTCAGACTGTTCACTTTCCGGAATTTGCATGGCCAAAACGCTCTTCACCTGATTCTTCCTCACATGGCTGACCATTACCTACCACCATAGCCTGGCCCGCTCCCGGACTCAGCCCTTATTTAACAGTGTTGTGGTCACCCGTCCCCACCATTTTCCAACACAAGCAGGCGGACACCAAAACTTATCGGCCACTTACTGTTTCTTCGAAGATGGTTTTCGGTTAATGGGTGACAAGCTATCATTGAGCTGTGGTGACTACTGAAGATGATGTTGACATCATGTGGGAGAAGTATCATGAAACCTGCTATCAGGCCGACCCCAGAAGGCGGTAACACTACCCGGCCGACGCTCCCCCGATCACCCACCTCATTAAAAGACTTATGCAGCAACTTCCCAACAAAGTGCAACGAGAAGTATGAGCCAACAAGATGGCCTATTACCTAAACAAGGTATAGCACTCTGAGCAAGCCAACATAGGTCAGCGCTAGCGAAAGCTGTCCCTTTAGCAATGAGGAAGCCGCACAGCATATTTACGACCACTTTACCAATATTTGCCAACGATTACCACAACTCGACATCAGCTCCCTCCCAGCATAACTATCAACCCATGTACCCCCGAACACAGCATAGGAATACCAAGTAGCTACGCGCCTTTAGCATATATATATATATATATATATATGTAAAAAAAAAAAAAACTCTTAACCACACCTATAGATCTTCCAGTGAAACTATACAAGGAATTCTCCCATCAACTAGCTACTCCATTAACCGACTAATCAATGCTTCACTCAAACAATCTAAATGACCCACAGCTTGAAAGACAGCAATTCCTCTAACCAAGGGTCTTTTAACAGCTCACGCCTTGTTGCAATCACCCTAATTCCTAGTTTAATCTGTGAAAGTTTTGTGTTTGGGCCTATGATGACACTGTTCATTCAGTAAAGCCTCATCAGTTTGAGGACATGAAGTTTTTCTCTGCCACTCACTGACTTGTCAGCCTCCTATATTTCATTTAACACAACTTGGAGAAGTGCAGGATCTCTGCAATACTCATTCTTAAACGAAACTAAGGCTTTCGACTTGGTAAACCAAAATATCATCATAAAACTATCGACCTAGGACTACATGGGTGTCTCGTCTCGTGGCTATCGGAATTCCTGACCGGGCGACACCAAACCGTCCGCTTAGAGGAGCCACATCAACATCACTAAACCTAACATATGGTGTACCACAGGACACTAAGATGGGCCGCTCTGCTTCCTCATTCCTCTCAATGACGCCCTGAAGAACATAATTCACCGCTGAAAGAACGCAGACGACTCTACCTTTGGCATCACTATCAACAACAACTCTCCTGACTTCAGTGCCCTTCAGCACATCGATAATCTTCAGGAGTGGACTACAGCTAAAGACGTTACCATCAACCACATCAAAACATTGATGATGTATATCAACCACGATGCAGACAAAATTCTGTCCCGACATCACAAACGGCCCTGACATCCTCCGCGTAGTTAAAGACTTCAAACTTCCTAGTGTCACTGTAGACGACGGTTTAAACTGGGAAAATCATGTCAGCACTCTAATGAAATCTTTCTAATATCGTCTGCACCTTCTCTTGTCGACTGAAATAACTTGGCGTCCCATCATTTGAGCTTAAGAATGTCTGTACAATCTTCATTCTATCTAAGCTCACTTACACCTCTCCAGCTTGGTCCTCCTCACTAACAGCTACACGGAGGGAGCAGCAAGAAATAGTGTAGAAAAGGGCATGCAGAATCATCCTGGCCCTTCTTACACCACCTGCTAAGAGGCTCTCATCTTGCTAAATTAGTCCATCCTCTCCGACCAACACCTGCAGCTCACACAGCAGTTTGGCAATAAACTGCTGACATTTCCCCTCCCCAGTCAAAGAGACCTCCTTCCCCGCGACGCCCCTCCACCATGGACCGCCGTTGGCCACCACAATCAACTTGTTCCACTCAGTGCTCGTGCGGACATACAAGAGAAGTCCTATGCCTGCCGTTTGAACATGTACATAGGTATACAAATGAACAGTTCTGTTTTCAGTTAGTCTTTAGGCTATGTGGTATGTCAACTACTGTATTACTGAAACTATTCATCACTTAAAGTTCAGCCAAGCGGATAAACCATAACATTTACTCTGTAAACAGCCCTGCACACCTGCCACCCTGTCTATCTGTATGTATCTCACCCACGTGCGTATCCAAAGCATGAAAATATCCAGCAAAACTTGATTTTAAGCTCTTTTATTATGACCTCTCAGCTCTGTAATATCTGTAATACCTCAACTGTGCATTTATCATTCTAAAGCTGCCTAAATCCAATAAACAGTTTTATATTTATTGTTCATTTTATGTATATATTTATTCCAAATGGAGAGAAAAACTGTTGGAAGATTTAACCATCTCACTGTCGACCTGCCTCGCATAATTGCTGCGCAGCTTATTGATACGCTTCGCTTTGCTAAAAGTCACGTGGAAATGTATTTATTGCCGTGTTCATTTACCTCCTGACATGGGCAGGTTGGCTGGGATTAGTTCACGGTACATGACGCTCCTGCAAGATGTGCGAGGATTTTATTTTTTATACATGATATTAGACATGATAATACCGGCCGCTGAGACAACATACCCACCCAGGCACTGATATAGATATGTAGATTGGCGCTTCCACCACTGTCTCGGTATGAACAGCACAGTAATGGCGCCTCCACCATTGTATCGGAACGACCACCACAATAATGGTGTTTCCACCGCCGTCTGGGACGACCAGCACAGTATTGGCGCCTCCACCACCGTCTCGGTACGGCCAACACAGTAATGGTTCTTCCACCACCCTCTCGGTACGACCAACACAGTAATGATGCCTCCACCACCGTCTTGGCACGACCAACACAGTTAATGGCACCTCCACTACCGTTTCGGTACGACCAACACAGTAATGGCGCTTCCACCACCGTCTGGTTACAACTAACACAGTAATGGCTCTTCCACCACCGTCTCGGTACGACCAACACTTTAATGACACCTCCACCACTGTCTCGGTACGACCAACACAGTAATGGCACTTCCACCAGCATCTCGGAACGACCAACTCGGTAATGGCGCTTTTACCATCATCTCGGTACAACCAACACATTAATAGCACCTCCACCAGCATCTCGGAACGACCAACACGGTAATGCGCTTCCACCACCGTCTCGGTACGACTAACACAGTAATGGCACCTCCACCACCATCTAAGTACGACCAACAAGGTAATGTTGCTTCCACCACCGTCTCGTTACGACCAACACAGTAATGGCGCTTCCACCACCGTCTCGGATCGACAAACACAGTAATGGCGCCTCCATCACCGTCTCGGTACGACCAACACAGTAATAGTACTTCAACCACCGTCTCGGTACGACCAACACAGTAATGGTGCCTCTACCACCGTCTCGGTTCGACAAACACAATAATAGCGCACCCATTACCGTCTCAGTACGACCAACACAGTAATAGCACTTCAACAACCGTACGATCAACACAGTAATGTCACTTCCACCAACGTCTCGGTATGACCAACACGGTAATGGCGCATCCACCACCGTCTCGGTACGGCCAACATGGTAATGGCGCTCCCACCACCGTATCGTTACAACTAACACAGTTATGGTTCTTGCACCGCCATCTCGGTACGACCAACACAGTAATGGCACCTCCACCACCATCTCGGTACGACCAACATGGTAATGGCACTTCTAACACCGTCTCGGTACGACCAACACAGTAATGTTGCTTCCACAACCGTCTCGTTTCGACAAACACAGCAATGGCGCTTCCACCACCGTCTCAGTATGACAACCACAGAAATGACGCTTCCATCATTGTCTCGGTACGACCAACAAAGTAATGGCACCTCCACCACCGCTTAGGTACGACCAACACAGTAATGGCGCTTCCACCAACACCTCGGAATGACCAACACAGTAATGGCGCTTTCATCACCGTCTCGGTACGACCAACACGGTAATGGCGCTTCCATCACCGTCTCGTCACGACCAACACAGTAATGGCGGCTTCACCGCCGTCTCGGTACGACCAACACGGTAATGACGCTCCCATCACCGTCTCGGAACGACCAACACAGTAATGGCGCTTCCATCACCGTCTCAGTACGACCAACACAGTAATGGCACTTCCACGAACGTCTCGGTACGACCAACACGGTAATGGCACTTCTAACACCGTCTCGGTACGACCAACAGAGTAATGGTGCTTCCACAACCGTCTCGTTTCGACAAACACAGCAATGGAGCTTCCACCACCGTCTCCGTATGACCAACACAGAAATGGCGCTTCCATCACTGTCTCGGTACGACCAACACAGTAATGGCACCTCCACCACCGTTTCGGTACGACCAACACGGTAATGGCGCTTCCAACACCGTCTCGGTACAACCAACACAGTAATGGCGCTTCAACCACCGTCTCGGTACGACCAACACGGTAATGGTACTTCCACCATCGTATCGGTACGACCAACACGGTAATAGAGTTACCACCACCGTCTCAGTATGACCAACACTGTAATGGCCCTTCCATCACCGTCTCGGTACGACCAACAGGGTAATGGCACTTCCATCACCGTCTCGGAACGAACAACACAGCAATGGCGCTTTCATAACCGTCTCGGTACGACCAAAAAAGTAATGGCTCCACCACCATCGTCTCGGTACGACCAACACGGTAATGGCGCTCCCATCACCGTGTCGGTACGACCAATACGGTAATGGCGCGTCCATCACGTTTGGGTACGACCAACACATTAATGACACCTCCACCATCGTCTATGGTACGACCATCATGGTAATGGCGCTTCAACCACTGTCTCGGTATGACCAACACAGTAAAGACACCTCCATCACCGCTTCAGAATGACCAACACAATTATGGCGCTTCCACCACTGTCTCATTACGACCAACACGGCAATGGCGCCTTCACCACCATCTCGGAACGACCAAAAAAGTAATGGCGCCTTCATCACCGTCTCGGAACGATCAAAAAAGTAATGGCGCTTCCATCACCGTCTAGGTACGACCAAAACAGTAATGGCGCCTCCACCACCGTCTCGGATTGACCAACACGGTAAAGGCGATTCTAACGCCATCTCGTTACGACCAACACGGCAATGGAGCTTCCTTCACTGTCTCGGTGCGACCAAAATAGTAATGGCGCCTTCATCACCGTCTCGGTACGACCAATACAGTAATGGCGTTTCAACCACCGTCTCGGTATGACCAACACAATAATGGCGCTTCCATCACCGTCTCGGTACGATCAAAAAAGTAATGGCGCTTCCACCACCGTATCGGTACGACCAACACGATGATAGAGTTTCCACCACCGTCTCAGTACGACCAACACAGTAATGGTGCTTCCACAACCGTCTCGTTTCGACAAACACAGCAATGGAGCATCCACCACCGTCTCGGTATGACCGACACAGAAATGGCGCTTTCATCACTGTCTCGGTACGACCAACACGGTAATGGCGCTTCCTTCACCGTCTCGGTACGACCAACATGATAAAGGTGCTTCCACCATCATCTCGGTACGACCAACACAGTAATGGCCCTTCAACCACCGTCTCGGTATGACCAACACAGTAATGGCGCTTCCATCACAGTCTCGGTACGACCAAAAAAGTAATGGCTCCACCACCACCGTCTCGCTATGACCAACATGGTAATGGCGCTTCCATCATCGTCTCGGCACGGCAAACACGGTACTGGTGCTTCCGTCTCGGTACGACCAACAGAGTAATAGCACTTCCACCACCGCGTCGGTACCGACCAACACGGTAATGGCGCTTCCACCACCGTCTCGATAAGACAGACACAGTAATGACGCTTCCCGCACCATCTCGGTACGACCAACACAGTGACGGTGCTTCCCTCACCGTCTCGGTACGACCAACACGGTAATGGCGTTTCCACCACCGTCTCGGCAGAAACACGGTGATAGAGTTTCCACCACCGTCTCGGTACGACCAAAAAGGTAATGGCGCTTCTATCACCGTATCGGTACGACCAACAAAGTAATGGGGCCTTCACCACCGTCCCGTTACGACTAATATGGTAATGGCGTTTGCATCACCTTCTCGGCACAACCAATACAGTAATGGCTCTTCCATCACCGTCTCAGTACGACCATCACGGTAATAGCGCTTCCATCACCGTCTCGTTAAGACCAAACACGGTAATGGCGCTTCCGTGACCGTCTCGATATAACCAAAACAGTGATGGCGCCTCCATCACATTCTCGGTACGACCAACACAGTAATATGACTTCCACCACCGCGTCGTTACAATCAACACGGTAATGGCGCTTCCACCACCGTCTCTGTACGACGAAAACATTAATGACGCCTCCACCACCGTCTCGGTACGACCAACACAGTAATGGCGCTTCGACCACCGTCTCGGTATGACCAAAACAATTATGGCACCTTCAACACCGCTTCGGTACGACTAACACGGTAATGGCGCTTCAACCACCACCTCAGTACGACCAACACAGTAATGGCGCTTCCAAATCTGTCTCGGTATGACCAACAAGGTGAGGGAGTTTCCACCACCATCAGAATACGACCAACACGATAATGGCGCTTCCATCATCGTTTTGGTACGACCAACACAGTAATGGCGCCTCCATCACCGTCTCGGTACGACCAACACGGTAATGGCGCTTCCGTCAACGACTCGGTACGACCGAAACAGTAATGGCGCCTCCATCACTGTCTCGGTACCACCAACACGGTAATGGCGCTTCGACCACCGTCTCGGTGTGACCAAAACTATTATGGCACCCTCAACACCGCTTCGGTACGACTAACACGGTAATGGCGCTTCCACCACCGTCTCGGTACAGCGAAAACATTAATGACGCTCCACCACCGTCTCGGTACGACCAACACAGTAATGGCGCTTCGACCACCGTCTCGGTATGACCAAAACTATTATGGCACCCTCAACACCGCTTCGGTACGACTAACACGGTAATGGCGCTTCCACCACCGTCTCAGTACGACCAACACAGTAATGACGTTTCTCCCACCAATTCGGTACGACCAATACAGTAATGGCGCTTCCACCACCGTCTCGGTACGACCAACACGGTAATGGCTAGTCCACCAACGTCTCGGTACGACCAACACAGTATTGGCACTTCCACCACCGTCTCGGTACGACGAACACAGAAATTGCGCTTCCATCACCGTCTCGGTACGACCAACACAGTTACGGCGCCTTCACCACCGTTTCGGTACAACATCATGGTAATGGCGCTTCCATCACCGTCTCGGTAAGACGAATACGGTAATGGAGCTTCCGTCATCGTCTCGGTACGACCAAAACAGTAATGGCTTATCCATCACATTCTCGGTACGACCAACACAGTTATAGGTCTTACACCACCGCTTCGGCACAACCAACAAGGTAATGGCGCTTCCACCATCGTCTCTGTACGACCAAAACATTAATGGCGCGTCCACCACCGTCTCGGTACGAACAACACAGTAATGGCGCTTCGACCACCGTCTCGGTACGACCAACACAGTAATGGCGCTTCAACCACCGCCTCAGTACGACCAAAACAGTAAAGGCGCTTCCAAATCTGTCTCGGCATGACCAACACTGTGATGGAGTTTCCACCAACATCAGGGTACGACCAACACGGTAATGGCGATTCCGTCACCGTCTCGTTACGGCCAAAGCAGTAATGGCGCCTCCATCACCGTCTCGGTACGACCAACACAGTAATAGCACTTACACCACCGCTTCGGTACGACCAACACGGTAATGGCGCTTCCACCACAGCCTTGGTACGATCAACACAAAAATGACGCTTCTCCCACCAACTCGGTACGACCAACACAGTGTTGCGCTTCCGCCACCGTTTCGTTACGACCAACACACTAATGGCGCTTCCATCACTGTGTCGGTACGACAAACACAGTAATGGCAACTACACCACCGTCTCGGAACGACCAACACGGCAATGTCGCTTCCACCACTGTATCGGTAAGATCAACACAGTAATGGCTCTTCCACCACCATCTCGGTATGACTAATACAGTAATAGCGTTTCCACCATGGCCTCAGTACGACCAGCACAATGATGGCACTTTCAACACCGTCTCGGAACGACCAACACGGTAATGGCGCTTCCAAAACCGTTTTGGTACGACCAACACAGAAAAGGCGCTTCCACCACCATCTCGGTACGACCAACACGGTAATGGTGCCTCCACCACAGTCTCGATACGACCAACACAGTAAATGGGCTTCCACGACCATCTCGGTACGACCAACACAATAATGGTGCCTCCACCACCGTCTTGGCACGACCCACACAGTAATGGCGCCTCCACAACCGACTCAGTACGACTAACACAGTAATAGTACTTCCACCACCGATTAGTTACGACCAACACGGTAATGGCGCTTCCACCACCGTCTGGGTACGAACAACACATTAATGGAGCCTCCACCACCATCTCGGTACGACCAGCACAGTAATGGAGCTTTAACCACCGTCTCGGTATGATGAATACAGTAATGACTCCTCCACTACCGCATCGGTACAACCAACACGCTTATGGCGCTTCCACCACCGCCTCAGTACGACCAACATAGTAATGGCGCCTCCATCATCGCTTCGGTACGACCAACAAGGTAATGACGCTTCCACCACCATCTGTGTACGACCAAAACAGTAATGGCGCTTGACCAGCGTCTCAGTACGACCAACACGGTAATGGCGCTTCCACCATCGTCTCAGTACGACCAACACAGTTATGGCGCCTTCACCACCATCTCGGTACGACCAACATGGTAATGACGCTTCCATCACCGTCTGGGAACGACCAACACAGTAATGGCGCTTCCATCACCGTCTCGGTATGGTCAAAAAAGTAATGGCGCCTCCACCACCGTCTTGGTACGACCGACACGGTAATGGCGTTTCCACCACCATCTGGTTACGACCAACTCGTTAATGACGCCTCCACCACCGTCTACGGTACGACCAACACAGTAATGGCGCTTCAACCACCGTCTCGGTATGACCAACACAGTAATGGCACCTCCACCACCGCCTCAGTACGACCAATACAGTAATGGCGTTTCCCTCACTGTCTCGTTACGACCAACACATTAATGGGACCTCCACCACAGTCTCGGTTTGACCAACACGGTAATGGCGATTCCATCACGTCTCGGTACGAACAACACGGTAATGGCGCTTCCGTCACCGTTTCGGTACGACCAAAACAGTAATGGCGCCTCCATCACCGTCTTGGTACGACAAACACAGTAATAGGACTTCCACCGCCGCTTCGGTTCGACCAATACGGTAATGGCGATTTCACCACCGTCTGGGTACGACCAACACATTAATGGCGCCTCCACCATCATCTCGGTACGACCAACACAGTAATGGCGCTTCCACCATCGCTTCAGTACGACCGACACGGTAATGGCGCTTCCATCATCGTCTCGCTACGACCAACACGGTAATGGTGCTTCCATAACCGTCACAGTACGACCAACACGGTAATGGCGCTTCCGTCACCGCTTCGGTACGACCAAAACAGTAATGGCGCTTCTATCACTGACTCGGTACGACCAAAACAGTAATGGCGCTTCTATCACTGACTCGGTACGACCAAAACAGTAATGGCACCTATACCACCGCTTTGGTACGACCAACACAGTAATGGCGCTTCCACCCCCGTCTCGGTACTACAAATACAGTAATGGCGCTTTCATCACCGTCTCGCTCCGACCAACAAAGTAATGGTGCTTCCACCACCGTCTCGTTTCTACCAACACAGTATTTGCGCCTCCATCATCGTCTAGGAACAACCAGCACAGTAATGGCGCTTCCATCACCTTCTCGGTACGACCAACATAGTAATGGCACCTACACCACCGCTTTGGTACGACCAACACGGTAATGACGCTTCCACCACCTCCCTGGTACGACGAACACAGTAATGGCTTTTCCATCACCGTCTCAGTACGAACAACACGGTATTGGCGTTTCCACCACCGTCTCGGTACGACCAAAAAGGTAATGGCGCTTCCACCACCGTCTCGGTACGATCAACACAGTAATGGGGCCTTCACCACCGTCTCGGTACGACCATCACGGTAATGGCGCTTCCATCACCGTATCGGTACGACCAACAAAGTAATGGCGCTTCCATCACCGTTTCGGTACGACCAACACTGTAATGGTGCCTTCACCACCGTCTCGGTACGACCATCACGGTAATGGCGCTTCCATCACCGTCTCGGCAAGACCAGTATGGTAGTGGCGCTTCTGTCACAGTCTCGGTACGACCAAAAGAGTAATGGCGCCTCCATCCCATTCTCGGTACGACCAACACAATAATAGGACTTCCACCACCGCGTCGGTACAACCAACACGGTAATGGCGCTTCCACCACCGTCTCTGTACGATCAACACAGTAATGGGGCCTTCACCACCGTCTCGGTACGACTAACACGGTAATGGCGCTTCCATCACCGTCTCGGTACGACCAACAAAGTTATGACGCTTCCATCACCGTTTCGGTACGACCAACACAGTAATGGCGCCTTCACCACCGTCTCGGTAGGACCATCACGGTAATGGCGCTTCCATCACCGTCTCGGTAAGACGAATACGGTAATGGAGCTTCCGTCATCGTCTCGGTACGACCAAAACAGTAATGGCGCCTTCATCACATTCTCGGTACGACAAACACAGTAATAGGACTTCCACAACCGAGTAGGCACAACCAACACAGTAACGGCGCTTCCACCACCGTCTCAGTACGACCAACACAGTATTGGCGCTTCGACCACCGTCTCGGTATGACCAACACAATTATGGCACCTACAACACCGCTTCGGTAAGACCAACATGGTAACGACGCTTCAATCACCGCCTCAGTACGACCAGCACAGTAATGGAGCTTCCAAATCTGTCTCGGTATGGCAAACAAGGTGATGGCTTTTCCACTACCATCTGGGTACGACCAACACTGTAATGGCGCTTCCATCATCGTCGCGGTAAGACCAACACAGTAATGGCGCCTCCACCACCTTCCCGGTACGAACAAGACAGTATTGGCGCCTCCATCACCGTCTCGGTACGACCAACACAATAATGGCACCTACACCACCGCTTTGGTACGACCAACACGGTAATGGCGCTTACACCACCGTCTCGGTACGACGAACACAGTAATTGCGCTTCCATCACCGTTTCAGTACGACCAACGCAGTAATTTAGCTTCGACCACCATCTATGTATGACCAATATAATTATGGCACCTCCAACACCTCTTCGGTACGACCAACACGGTAATGGCGCTTCAACCAACGCCTCAGTACGACCAACACAATAATGGCGCTTCCAAATCTGCCTCGGTATGACCAATACGGTGATGGAGTTTCCACCACCAACAGGGTACGACCAACAAGGTAATGTCGCCTCCATCATCGTCTCGGTACGAACAACACAGTAATGGCGCCTCCACCACCGTCCCGGTGCGACCAATACGGTAATGGCGCTTCCCTCACCGTTTCGGTACGATCAAAATAGTAATGGCACCTCCATCACCATCTCGGTACGACCAACACAGTAATAGAAGTTCCACCAACGCTTCGGCACGACCAACACAGTAATGGCGCTTCCACCACCGTCGCGGTACGACCAACACAATAATGACGCTTCTCCCACCAACTCGGTACGAGCAACACAGTAATGGCGCTTCCACCACCATCTCAGTGCGACCAACACGGTAATGGCGCTTCCACCATCGTCTCGGTAAAACCAACACAGTATTGGCGCTTCCATCACCGTTTCGGTACAACCAACACAGTAATGGCGCTTCCATCACTGTCTCGGTACGACAAACACAGTAATGGCACCAACACCAGTCTCGGTACGACCAAAAAGATAATGTCGCTTCCACCACCGTCTCGGTACGACCAACACAATAATGGCGTTTCTACCACCGTCTCGGTACGACCAACACGGTAATGGCGTTTCCACCACTTTCTCTGTACGACCAAAACAATAATGGTACCTCCACCACAGCTCCGGTTCGACCAAATCAGTAATGGCGCCTCCACCACCATCTCGGTACGACCAACACAGTAATGGCGCTTCCATCACTGTCTCGGTACGACCAACATAGTAATGGCACCTACACCACCGTTTCCGTACGACCAACATGGTAATGTCGCTTCCACCACCGTCTTGGTACGACTAACACAGTAATGGCACTTCCACCACCATCTCGGTAGGACCAACATGGTATGGTGCCTCCACCACTGTCTCGGTACAACCAACACAGTAAAGTGGCTTCCACGACCATCTCGGTACAACCAACACAGCAATGGCGCCTCCACCACCGTCTTGGCATAACCCACTCAATAATGGCGCCTCCACCACCGACTCGGTACGACCAACACGGTAATGGCTCCATCACCACCGTCTCAGTACTACCCAAACATTAATCGCGCTGCCATCACCATCTCGGTACGACCAACACGGTAATGGCGCTTTCACCACCATCTCGGTGCGAGCAGCAGAGTAAAGGTGCCTCCACCACCGTCTCAATTCGACCAACACAGTAATGGCGCCTCCATCGACGTCTCGGTACGACCAACAAAGTAATAGCACTTCCACCACCGTTTCGGTAAGACTAAAACAGCAATAGTACCTCAACCACCGTCTCGGTACGACCAACACAGTAATGGCACCTACAACCGTCTCGGTACGACCAACACGGTAATGTCGCTTCCACAACCGTCTCGGTATGACCAACACAGTAATGGCTCGTCCATCACCATCTCGGTACGACCAACACGGTAATGGCACCTCCACCACCGTCTCAGTACGACCGAAACATTAATCGCGCTTCCATCACCATCTCAGTACGACCAACACATTAATGGCGCTTTCACCACGATCTCGGTGCGACCAGCAGAGTAAAGGTGCCTCCACCACCGTCTCGATTCGACCAACACAGTAATGGCGCCTCCATCAACGTCTCGGTACGACCAAGAAAGTAATAGCACTTCCAACACCGTTTCGGTACGACTAACACGGCAATGGTGCCTCAACCACCGTCTCGGTACGATCAACAAATTAATGGTGCCTGTACCACCGTCCCGGTAAGGCCAACACAGTAATGGCACTTCCACCTATGTCTCGGTACGACAGATACATTAATGACGCTTCCACCACCGTCTCGGTATGAACAACAGAGTAATGGCTATTCCACCACCATCTCGGTTCGAACAACATAGTAATGGCACTTCCACCACAATCTTGTACGACCAACACGGTAATGGCAATTCCACCACCGTCTCGTTACGACCAACACGGTAATGGCGCTTCCATCACCGTCTCGGTATGACCAACAGAGTAATGGTGCTTCCACCACAGTTTCGTTTCGATCAACCCAGTATTGGCGCCTCCATGTCCGTCTTGGTACGACCAACACAGTAATGGCGCTTCCACCACCGTCTCGGTACGACCAACACAGTAATGGCGCTTGAACCACCGTCTCGGTATGACCAACACAGTAATGACTCCTCCACCAACGCATCCGTACGACCAAAAAGGTAATGGCGATTCCACCACCGTCTCGGTACGACCAACACGGTAATGGAGCTTCTATCATCGTCTCGGTACGAACAATACGGTAATGGCGCTTCCATCACCGTCTCAATACGACCAACATGGTAACGGGGCGCTTCCGTCACCGTCTCGGTACAACAAAACCAGTAATGGCGCATCCATCACCGTCTCGGTACGATAAACACGGTGATAGTTTCAACCACCGACTGGCTACTACCAGCACTGTAATGGCGCTTCCATCACCGTCTCGGTAAGAACAAGACGTTGATAGAGTTTCCACCACCGTGTCGGTACGACCAACACAGTTATGGCGCCTTCACCACCGTCTCGGTACGACCAAAATGGTAATGACGCTTCCATCATCGTCTCGGAACGACCAACACAGTAATGGCGCTTCCATCACCGTCTCGGTACAACTAAAAAGGTAATGGCGCCTCCACCATCGTCTTGGTACGATCAACACAGTAATGGGGCTGCCATCACCTTCTCGGTACGACCAACATGATAATGGCGCTTCCACCACCGTCTGGGTACGACCAAAACATTAATGATCCACCACCGTCTATGATACGACCAACATAGTAATGGCGCTTCAACCACCTTCTTGGTAAGACCAACACAGTAATGGAACCTCCACCACCGCCTCATTACGACAAACACAGTAATGGTGCTTCCACCATTGTCTCGTTACGACCAACACGGTAATGGCTCCTTCACCACTGTCTGGATACGACCAGCACCTTAATGGCGCTTCCATCACTGTCTCGGTACGACAAACACAGTAATGGCGGCTCCACCACCGTCTCGGTATGACCAACACGGCAAAGGCGATTCCACCACTGTCTCGGTACGACCAACACGGTAATGGCGCTTCCGTCACAGTCTCGGTACGACCAAAACAGTAATGGCGCCTCCATCACCATCTCGGAACGACCAACACAAAAATAGGACATCCACCGCCGCATCGGTACGACCAACAAGGTAATGGCGCTTTCACCACCGTTTGGATACAACCAACACATTAATGGCTCCTTCACCACTATCTCGATACGACCAACACAGTAATGGCGCTTCAACCACCGTCTCGGTATGACCAACACAGTAATGACTCCTCCACCATCGCATCGGTGCGACCAACGCGGTAATGGCGCTTCTACTACCACCTCAGAGAGACCAAAACGGTACTGGCGCTTCCATCATCGTCTCGGTACGACCAACAAGGTAATGGTGCTTCCATCAACGTCTCAGTACGATGAACACGGTAATGGCGCTTCCGACACCGTTTCGATACGACAAAAACAGTAATGGCACCTCCATCACCGTCTCGGTACGACCAACAAAGTAATAGCACTTCCACCACCGCTTCGGGACTGACCAACACGGTAATGCCGCTTCCACCACCGTCTCTTTAAGACCAACACAGTAATGACGCCTCCGCAACCATCTCGGTACAACCAACACGATAATGGCGTTTTCACCAATGTTTCAGTACGACCAACACAGTAATGGTGCTTCCACCAACGTCTCGGTACGAAAAACACAGTAGTAATTCTTCCACCACTGTCTCGGCAAGACCAACACAGCAATAGCGCTTCCATCACTGTCTCGGTACGACCAACACAGTAATGGCACCTACACCACCGCTTTGGTACGACCAACATGGTAATGGCGCTTTCACCACCGCCTTGGTACGATCAACACAGTAAAGGCTCTTCCATCACCGTCTTAGTACGAACAACACGGTAATGGCGTTTCCACCACCGTCTCGGTACGACAAACTCGGTGATAGAGTTTCCACCACCGTCTCGGTACGACCAACAAGGTAATGGCGCTTCCATCACTGTCACGGTACGACCAATACAGTAATGGGGCCTTCATCACCCTGTCGGTCCGACCAATACGGTAATGACGCTTCCATCACCGTCTCGGTACGACCAACACAGTAATGGCGCTTCCATCACCGCATCGGTACAACCAACACAGTAATGGCTCCTTTACCACCGTCTCGGTACGACCATCACGGTAATGGCGCTTCCATCACCGTCTCGGTAAGACCAATACGGTAATGGCGCTTCCGTCACCGTCTCGCTACGACAAAAACAGTAATTGCGCCTCCACCACATTCTCGGTACGACCAACACAGTAGTAGGACTTCTACCACCGCGTCGGTAAAACCAACACGGTATTGGCGCTTCCACCACCATCTCTGTACGACCAAAAAATTAATGGCGCCTCCATCAACGTCTCTGCACGACCAACACAGTAATGGAGCTTCGACCACCGTCTCGGTATGACCAACACAATTATGGCACCTCTAACACCGCTTCGGTACGACCAGTACGGTAATGGTGCTTCAACCACCGCCTCAGTACGACCAACACAGTAATGGCGCTTCCAAAACACAGTAATGGCGCTTCCAAATTTGTCTCGGCATGACCAACACGGTGCTGGAGTTTCCACCACCATCAGGGTACGACATACACGGTAATGGCGCTTCCATTATCGTTTCGGTACGACCAACACAGTAATGGCACCTCCACCACCGTCTCGCTACGACCAACACGGTAATGGCGTTTCCGTCACCGTCTAGATACGATCAAAACGGTAATGACGCCTCCATCACCGTCTCGGTACAACCAACACAGTAACAGCACTTCCACCACCGCTTCGGTACGACCAAAACGGTAATGGCGCTTCCACCACCGTCTCAGTACGACCAACACAATAATGACGCTTTTCCCACCAACTCGGTACGACCAACACAGTAATGGCGCTTTCACCACCGTCTCGGTACGACCAACACGGTTATGGCACTTCCACCAACGTCTCGGTACGACAAACACAGTATTGGCGCTTCCACCACCGTTTCAGTACAACCAACACAGTAATGGCGCTTCCATCACTGTCTCGGTACGACAAACACAGTAATGGCACCTACACCACCGTCTCGGTACGAACAAAAGTGTAATGTCGCTTCCACCACCTTCTCGGTGCGACCAACACAGTAATGGCGCTTCCACCACCATCTCGGTACGACCAACACAGTAATGGCGCTTCCATCACTGTTTCGGTACGACCAACATAGTAATGGCACCTACACCACCGCTTTGGTACGACCAACACGGTTATGACACTTCCACCACCGCCTTGGCACAACCAACATAGTAATGGCGTAGCGGTTAGCGTCTCTGACCGTGACGCATTCACGGGCCGCCCAGGGTCGAGTGCATAGGTTCGAATCCTGGTTGC
>JAYMFT010391998.1:0-19608 GCA_038088735.1 Panulirus argus
CTCTCTCTCTCTCTCTCTCTCTCTCTCTCTCTCTCTCTCTCTCTCTCTCTCTCTCTCTCTCTCTCCCTTCCCTTCCCTTCCCTTCTCTCTCTTCTCTTCTCTTCTCTTTTCTTCTCTTCTCTTCTCTTTCCTTCTCTTCTCTTCTCTTCTCTTCTCTTCTCTTCTCTTCTCTTCTCTTCTCTTCTCTCCTCTTCTCTTCTCTTCTCTTCTCTTCTCTTCTCTTCTCTTCTCTCCTCTCCTCTCCTCTCCTCTCCTTTCCTCTCCTCTGTGTGTGTGTGTGTGTGTGCGTGTGTATGTGTGTTTTGTGTGTGTGTGTGTGTATGACAGTCACAGAAACTGTTCCTGCTTCTCCTCCCTGCTGACTATTATTAAGTCTCCTTACAATGTTATGGACATTGTCATGGGCATTTCCTTTAGTTGAACAGTCTTTAGTGCATCCACTGAAGACCCTTCCAACCCTTTAGACTTTTCAATCATTTGCACCTTCCTCTGGTTACATTTCTGCTGAATCCTCTTAACTGAATTGGTTCTATGTTGATGCCCTTTGACTAATTTTTAAATCCTTAATTTCCTCTCTCCCTAAATGACACTTTCTGTGTTCTTAGGATCCTTCATTTTCTATCATTAAGAATAAAGTTGGTGAGTTTGGGGCCCGATATGAGTAGCACGTCACTTTTTGGTGGAGGAATTGCCTTTTGATGTTTGTTTGTTGGTTAAATGTTTTCATAATTCACCAATTTTGAACACATTATGAATCAACTTCAGCATTTTTGTTTGGGTTCAGTCTTTAGTCAGTTGAATATTGCCACCATCTCCACTATACAAGAATGCTTAGCTAAATGAACTCAAATTTTATAGACAGGTACCCAAGAGGAACGTTTAAGAACAATAGTTAAACCTAGATCATGTGTAGCATATGCTTGGGATGAAGTCACCTTACAACCACACCTGACTTGTGTTGCTCCTGGTGGGACATCTGCTACTTATAATATGGATGTGCTTGGTCAGGGGGCAGGACTGACTTATGAAAATTTCATATATATCGCCTTTACTGGAACATTCCAAAAGTAAGTTAATATGCTTTGTTACTTATTTTGAATTTCATTTTTTGGATAATATGAGAACTGATTTTGCAGCTTTCTTACACATTATGCACTTGATTCACCATAAAATTCTTTTGGGTCAGATTGCTTGAATATTGTCCACCATCTCTAATTGCTTATGCTTTCTGTTTCTTCTTACAAGAAATATGACTGTGTTTATGCTTCTTCCACAAAACCTTCTTAACTAACAGTTGATTTTTTCACCCTTGGAAGAAGTTTGCCATTACACATGTGAGTATTCGTGAAATATCTTGGAATGCTTGCCTGATGTTTTGCTTTGTACTTCTGGGTTAGCACACTTCACTTATACACATTATTGGTAGAATTTTGAGACATCTTGTTACCACAATGCTGAATCTAAAAGAATAAATATTTCAGTGAAAAATTTTTCTTGTGCTGTATTTTTTGAAATCTTATTTAGAAAAAAGTTTCATGCATTTCAGTGTTTTTAGATATTTGATTTTTAACCATTAAGTATCTAAGGAAGGTGTACCATAATCAATTAATTTGCATATACATGAAAACTAAGATTGAGATAGATCTCTTTATATTAGTTAAAATCAACCCAGGTTCTCTTTTTAAGAAAGAGTCCTGGTGTTACTCAGGACCTCTTTCCAGAGGCTCCTGCTGCCCAAGGCTGTGCTACTGCCAGTAACAGGAAAATGTGATACTTGAGGGGTGAGTAGTTCTTTGGGAAGACTGTATTCCCGGTGATACAGCCTTTCCAAATGTGACTTCTCACTTATGGTGTAACCTCATTCAGGCAGAGTCCAGTGACACTTTTTGAAAGATTAGTTAATATGAACACTAAAACAAGTTTTGTATTTAGATCTTTTCTTTGAGTTCATTTAGACCTTTATATTTTGTATTAACTATTATGCTTTGCTTTTTGCTTTTTGCATATTATGTAGAGAACTAACTGGTCTGGATGTGAATTTGTTATACTTTGATATGTTGAGAGCCAACTGTTTGAGAATTATGGTAATCAGATATACATTTAATTTGGTTTTGATGATATGAAAATTTGATTTTCAGAAACCGAGAATGATACTCCAGTTATTGCTGAAGTATGACACATTAAGAAATGTATCCAGACAGTTATAGATGTGTTTATGAATGGACTATAAGTGATTTTAAAGATCACTTGTGGATATCTTGTGTGATTATTGAACTAAAAGCTCATGCAGAATTTTAGACTTAAGATGATTACAGATACTGAATCGTATTATAGCTACTTGGGTGAGATTTGTAGTAAGTACATATAGCCATGAAAGAATTAGCATTTAATGCTCAGTTTGCTTGGGTAAAAAGGTAGATCTAGCAAGAGAAGAGGGATGACCTTATTTTAATGATGACAATGACAAAAATGCAGCATTGATGCCAAACTTAATGTAAGGCAAGGTAGGGGAAGATAGGCCCCAGGAGGAGGTGAATGTGCTGTGATTCATCCATATATTCTTCAAGTTTTAATTGGCACCTGGAGATCTAGAAATCTAAATTGACCTAGAATTTAGTGTCCTGGTATACCTGAACATTGGTTCGCTGGTTATGAATTAAAGTGTCTGATGGAAGTGAAGAAAACAGAGGAAAAATTTAGAAGAAATCAGAACATACGAAAATCTTGTAGAATTGCCAACGGTCAAATGTAGAGCCATGTTGTGAGCAGTTTTTTGTTCTTGTTGTTAACAAGGAAAAGAAGTTCATATGAAGGGAACAGTTCAAACCTGACTTTCACATAAATGTACTCGCATCATGATATAGAAGAAAGCATAAAGGAAATACAGAGTGAAAAAAATATGATAGTTGAAATGGAAAGAGGTATGATATGTGATAACCTGTGTAGGCTTGGGTGAACAGGTCCACTTCATATAGTACCAAACAATATCACCGCTGATTCTATTTACATGTACCCTTCAGGTATTGACAGCAGACAAAAACATGAAACCTTCATAAGCAAATAGGTATGATCATTTTTGTCTGAAATTAATGACAGTAAATAAGCCATATATTCAGAGAAGAAATATTTGTATTAGATGAGGTAGGGGAGAAAGAATTCTACCTCCATGTTCCCTGCACGTCATAGAAGATGACTAAAGGGGGGCGAGAGCAGGGAGCTGGAAACCCTCCCCTTCTTCTATTTTGCTTTCTAAAAGAGGAAACAGAAGTCAAGCAGGGAGTACTGAACCTCCTTGAAGGCTCAGATTGGGGTTTTGAATGTGTATGGATGTAACCAAGATGAGAAGAAAGGAGAGAGTGGTAGTATGTTTGAGGAAAGAAACCTGGATGTTCTGGCTCAGAGTGAAACGAAGCTCAAGGGTAAAGGGGAAGAATGGTTTCAAAATGTCTTGGGAGTAAAGTCAATGGTTGGTGGGAGGACAAGAGCTAAGGAAGGAACAGCACTACTCTTGAAGCAGTTGTGGGAGTGTGTGATATCATGTAAAAAAGTTTATTCTAGATTTATGTGGGTAAAGCTGAAAGTGGATGGCAAGAGATGGGTGATTATTGGCGCCTGTGGATTCGGTCATGAGAAGATGATGAGAGGCAAGTGTTATGGAAGCAGCTGAGTGAGTGTTTCAGCAGTTTTGATACATGAGACCAGGTATTAGTGATGGGTAATTTGAAGGCGAAGGTGAGTATGTGGCAGTTGAGGGTATGATTGGTGTGCATAGGGATTCAATGTTGTGAATGGAAATGGTGAAGAGCTTGTGGATTTGCGTGCTGAAAAAAGACTAGTGATTGGGAATACCTGGTAAAAAAAAAAAAAAAAAAAAGGATGCACACTAGTATATGTATGTGAGTAGGAGAGATGGTCATCAGGCATTATTAGATTATGTATTAATTGATAGGCATGAAAAGAGAGGCTTTTGGATGTATAGGTTTTGAGAGGGGTAGCTGGTGGGAAGTATGATCACTATCTTGTGGAGGCAAAGGTGAAGATTTGTAAAGATTTTCAAAAAATAAAAGAGAATGTTAGTGAGAAGAGAGTGGTGAGAGTAAGTGAGCTTTGAAAGGAGACTTGTGTGAAGAAATACCAGAAGTTGAGTGTAGAATGGCAAAAGGTGAGAACAATTAAAGTGAGGGAAGTGGGTGCGGAATGGGATGTATTTAGGGAAGAAGTGATGGCATGTGCAAGAGATGCATATATCATGAGAATAGTGGGAGGTGGGCAGGTTAAAAAGGGTAGTGAGTGGTGGGATAAAGAAGTGAAGTTGCTAGTGAAAGAGAAAAGAGAGACGTTTGGACAGTACTTACAAGTTAGGAGTGCAAATGACTTGGAGATGTACAAGAGAAAGCAGAAGGAGGTCAAGAGGAAGGTGCAAGGGTTGCAATAGAGGGCAAATGAGAGTTGAGGTGAGAGAGTATCATTAAACTTTTGGGGGAATAAAAAGATGTTTTGGAAGGAGGTAAAAATGTACAAAAGACAAGAGTACGAATGGGAACATTGGTGAAGGGGGGCAAGGGGGAAGTGATAATAAGTTGTGATGGAGTGAGGAGGAGATGGAGTGAGAATTTTGAAGGATTGTTGAATGTGTTTGATGATAGAGTGGCAGAAGTAGGGAGTTTTGGTTGGGGTGGTGTGCAAAGTGAGAGAGTCAGGGAGGGTGGTTTGATGAAGAGAGAAGAGGTGGTGAAAGCCTTGTGGAAAATGATATCCGTCAAGGCAGCTTTAGTGGATTGTATTGCATTTGAATTATTAAGAAAGGGGATGACTGGGTTGTTGATTGGTTTGTAAGGATATTTAGCTTATGTATGGATCATGGTGAAGTGCCTGATGATTGACCGAATGCTTGTAGTTCCATTGTTTAAAGGCAAAGGGGATAAAGGTAATTGTTCAAACTACAGAGGTATAAGTTTGTTGAGTGCACCTTGTAAATTGTATGGGAGGGTATTGATTGAAAAGGTGAAGGCATTTAAGGATCATCAGATTGGGGAGGAGCAGTGTGGTTTCAGAAATGGTAGAGGATGTGTGGATCAGGTGTTTGCTCTGAACAATGTGTGTTAGAAATACTTAGAGAAAGAGACTGATTTGTATGTAGCATTCATGAATCTGGAGAACTCGTATGATAGGGTTGATATAGGTTCTTTATGGAAGGTCTTAAGAATATATGATGTGGGAGGTTAGCTGCTTGAAGCATTGAAAAGTTTTTATCAAGGGTTTAAGGCATGTGTACAAGTCAGAAGAGAGGAGAGTGAATTGTTTGTAGAAAAGTTCGAGGAAGTGAAGTGTTTTAGATGCCTGGAAGTAGATATGGCAGTGAATGGAGCCTTGGAGGTGGAAGTGAGGCATAGGGTGGGTGAGGACGCTAAGGTTCTGGGAGCACCAGAGAATGTGTGGAAAGAGAATTCATTATCTGGAAGGGTAAAGATGGGTATGTTTGAAAGTATAGTGGTCCCCAACAATGTTATATTGATGCGAGGCATGGGCTATAGATGAGGCTGCGCAGAGGAGGGGTGGATTTGTTGGAAATGAAATATTTGAGGATAACATATGATGTGAGGTGGTTTGATCAGGTAAAAAATGAAAGGGTAAGAGGAAGGTGTAGTAATGAAAAGAGTGTGGTTTAGAGCAGAAGAGGGTGTGCTGAAGTGGTTTGGACATGTGTAGGGAATGAGTGAGAAAAGATAGGACAGATAGAAAAGCTTACATAGAGGATATATGTTTCAGAAGTGGAGGTAACAAGGAGAAAAAGTGTTCCAAATTGGAGATGGCAGGATGGAGTGAAAAAGATTTTGAGTGATGGGTTTGAACATTTAAGGATGGGCTTGGGATGGAGTGAATTAAAATGAAGTAGCATACAGGGGTTGATATGCTGTCAGCAGATTGAGAAAGGCTATGTAAAGTGTTCATGGTAAACCAGGGAAAGGTCTGTGGGGATTGGTTGTGGATAGGGAGCTGTGATTTTGGTGCATTATACATGACATCTAGGGAATGGATTTGAACAGATGTAGTCTTTCTTTGTCTGTTCCTTGGTCAACCTCACCAATACAGGAAAAGGCGACCAAGTATGAAAAAAATTCACCACCTCACCACAGGATCTTGAGGGTGTCATGCACTCTGCCCATGAACTGGATGCCTTAAACTCAGTCACCATATGAAAATGCAAAACACCTCTTGCACAAGCACACAATGTACTATGGAGAAAGTCTAGATTCTGGGAACATCCCCTAGAGTTTGAAACTGACTCACTTTGTCCCACTGCACAAAGGTGAAAGCAAAGCATTCCCAAAAAACTGTTGATCAGTAGCACTAACTTCATACATCATTGAAACTTTGAGAGAATTCTGAGAGGTAAACTGACTAAATTTTTGGAATCAAACAAAATACATAATCCAGGAAAAGTTGGTTTTTGGGCAGGAAGATCTTACTTCACCCAGTTGCTTGACCACGATGATAAGATTGTTGAGGCCCAAAAGAACAATCAGAATGCTAATGAACAGACTTTGTAAAAGCATTTGATGAATGTGACCATGGTGTCATTGCATATACAATGTGTAAGATGCAGGTTACTGGAAGAATTGATTATTTGGATACATAACTTTTTAACTAACATATCACAACACATAGTTGTAAATTATTCCATTTCCATTGCCTCAACATTAAAAAGCTTAGTCCCTCATGGAACCATACTTGCTCCCCTTCTGTTCTTCATTCTTGTATCTGACATTGATGCAAGCATGAATGTCATTTTATATCATCCTTTGCAGATACTTGAATAGGTAAGAAAATCACATCTGCAGAGGATACTGAAAGGCTACAAAGAGAGAGACATAAATGTAATCTTCCAGTGGGCCACTGAGAACAACATGCTTTTCAATGGGGATAAATTTCTACTCCTCTGGTATGGGGAAAATCAGGATATCAGAAATACTAGATGGACACAAACACTGTAGTATACCAATTGAATAATGCGAAAGACTTGGGAGTGATAATGTTCAATAACTTAATGTCCAGCAAGCACAACAAAACAAAAGTTGCCTCTTCCAAAAGGATAGTCTGATGGATTTGTCGACCTTGAAGGCAAGGGAAGACAAACTAGTGATATTGCTTTTTGGGGCACTAATTCTTTTCTGGATAGAGCACTACAAAATTAGAAAGTTTTTGAAGATATTTTGTTAACTATAGTAATGTGGTATAGAAACTAAATTACTGGGAATGGCTGAAATCACTGAGGCTGTACTCCTGGAGCACATACAGGAGAGGTATATCATCATCAGTACCTCCATTATCCTAGAAGGCTTGATCCCTAAATTACACTTGGAAATAACTTCACTGTAGCATGACAGGCATAGAAGACTGTAAAAATGCTTCCTCAGAAACCCAAAAGTGTGACATCCACAAGAAAAGAGAACACCCTAAACATTTGGGGCTTGAATCTTTTCAACACCTGACCTATAATCATCAGAAGAACCATGGGATTCACTTTGGAGAAGTATAAGAGTGTCCTGGGCAAGTATTTACAAAGTTTACCAGCCCAGCCAGACTATATAGTCCTGTAGTCTGTGTCTATCAACAACCAAATCCAGCAGCCTGGGCCTGTATCTTGGGCTGTGAGGGTAGAAGACTTCATTAGGTATTCACCAGGTATGGGTGTATATTTTGAATATCTTTAATATGATTATTATTATCATTATTATTATTATTATTTTCATATTTATTATCATTATTATTATTAGTATTAGTATTTTATTGTTATTATTTTTTTTATACTTGATTGCTGTTTCGTGCATTAACGAGGTAGTGCCAGAAAACAGATGAAGAAAAACACATGCACTTACATAAACATATATTTATACATATATGCACCTATATGTACATATATGTATATATACATACATACATGTACATATGATACAGATATATATACATATATACACACATACATATTCATACTTGCTCAAATTCATCCATTCCTGATGCCACCCCACCCCCACAGAAAACAGCACAAATACATAAAGGCAAGGAAAAAAGATAACAAATACATTCTCTTCTCCTTTCCTTCACCTGATTGCCATCCACTTCAGCCGACTTGCCGCATTTTATCTCAAACATCATCTTCACCACCTCTTCTCTCTTCACCAAAAAACCACTCTCCATGACCCTCTTACTTCTCATACCACCCCAACTCAAAAACCTTGCATCTGCCACCCTATCTTCAAACACATTCAGCAGTCCTTCAAAGTAATTATTCCTTCCCCTTCTCACTTCATCACTACCTATTACCACTTCCCCATTTGCCCCCTTAACCAATGTTCCTATTTGTTCTCTTGTTTTTGCACATTATTTACCTCCTTCCAAAACTTCTTATTCTCCCTAAAGTTTACTGATATTCACTCACCTCGACTCTCATTTGCACATTTTTTTTTTCATCCCCTGCACCTTACTCTTGACCTTCTGCTGCTTTCTCTTATATTTCTCCTAATCATTTGCACTCTTTCCTTATAAGTACTGCCCATATACCTATTTTTCTTTCACTAGCACTTCACTTCTTCATCTCACCATTCACAACCCTTTCTAATCTGCTCACTTCCCACCTTACGCATACTACATGCATGTCTTGCACATACCAGCACTGCGTCCCTGAATTCCCATATTTTCCACCCATTCCCCTAGCTTCAATTACTCTCAACTTTTACCATTCTGCACTCAGTCTCTCCTGGTATTTCTTTACACAATTGTCTTTTCCAAGATCACTTACTCTCACCATTTTCTTCTCATCTGTTATGTTTCCTCTTTTCCATAAACCTCAACAAATCTTCCTCCTTTATTCTACAAGTTAATGATCAGGCATCCCCCCCACCTGCCACTCTTAGCACATTCACACTGAAAAGTCCCTCTTGCACATGCCTATCAGTTAGTGTATAATCCGAAAATGCCTACTGACCATCTTTCATACTCGCATACATATACTTGTGTATGTCCCTCTTTTTAAACCAGTCCTTTTTCAACATAGAACTTCACCATTTCCATTCACTCTACTGAATACCCCATACCTCCAATTATACCCTCAACTGACATATGACTCACATTTGCATTTCAATCACCCATCACTAATACTTAGTCTGTTGCATCAAAACTGCTGACACACTCACTAAGCTGTTCTCAAAACACCTCTCATGATCTTTCTTCTCATGGCCAGGTGCATAAGCAGTAATAATCACCTCTCTCTTACCATCCACTTTCATTTTTACACATCAGTCAAGAGCTCACTTCGTTTCACTCTTTCCCACCCTTTCACAACTCCTACTTTTGCAGTAGTGCTAACCCTTCCTTATCTCTTGTCCTCTCACCAGTGTCCCACTTTACTCATCAGACATTTCCAAACCATTCTTCCCCTTTACCCTTAAGCTTTGTTTTACTCAGAACCAGAATACCTAGGTTTCTTTCCCCAAAGATATTACCTGTCTCTCCTTTCTTTTCATATTGGTTACATCCACACACATTTAGACACACCAGCCTGAGCCTTTGAGGAGGATAAGCACTCTAGCCTGGTTCTTTTTTCAGTCATATTGAGGGGAGGATGGAGGGTGGAAATAACTTTTCATAAGATAGAAATAGGATTAGGATCAGAGGTCTCAAAGGGGGCAGAAATAGTGTATTTACAGTGAGAGGGTTCACAGGTAAAAAGATGGGGTAAGGTGATTTGAAAGAGTGATTGTGACGGTTGATTGTTATCTGTTCCAGATCATTAAGGAGGGAAAAGGAAAAGGCCTCAGCTTGACTGGAATCATCCTGGGAAGAGCTTAACCAATCCTTGTGTTGTATTCACATGTATAGATGATTTTGGTGTATGGATGTGAAGAGTGTCAGTGTTTTGTGGTAATGGGGTAACTAGTCACATAATGTGCATGGAAGGTTTTTTTCATATTCTATTGCCATTTTCCATGTTAGCAAGTTAGTGCCAGGAACAGATGAAGAAAGGCCACAGTTGCTCACATCCATTTCTTAACAGTCATGTGCAAGGCATCAAAATCACAGCCCCCTGTCCACAACCAGGCTCCAGAGTCCTTTCCATGGTTTCCCCTGGTCACTTCACACACCCTGGTTCAGTTCATTCACAGCACATCAACCCCTGTTTACCACATTGTTCTAATTCACTCTGTTCCAACATTTGTTCTAATTCACTCTATTCCATACATGCCTTTCATCCTCATGCATATTCAGGCCCCAGTCACTCAAAATGTTTTTTGCTCCTTTCCATCTCCAATTTGGTATCCCCCTTCTTGTCTCCTCCACTTTTGATACATATATTCTCTTTATCAACCTCTCTTCTCTGATTTTCTCCATAAGCCCAAATCATTTCAGCACACCCTCTTCTGCTCTCCCCATGAATCTCTTTTTATTACCTCACCTCTCTCTTACCCTTTTATTACTTTCTCGGCCAAACTACTTTACACCACATGTTGTTCTCAAACATTTCATTTTCAGCATTTCCACCCATGTCTGCAACTTCCTTATCTGTAGCCCATGCCTCACATGCATTCAACATTGTTAGGACTACTATACCTTCAAACATACCCATTTTTTCTGTCCCATATATTGATCCCTCTTTCTCCACATTCTTCAATGCTTCCTGGAGCTTTGCCCACTCACCTACCCTTTGACTCACTTCCACTTCCATAGTTCCAGTTGCTGCTATGCCTATTCCCATGTTTTCTAAAACACTGTACTTCCTCTGAATTTTCTCCATTCAAACTCACACCCCAATCAACCTGTCCCCCTACCTTGCCAGTCCTGATGACCTTTCTTTTATCTACATTTACTCTCAGCTTTCTTCATTCTTATGCTCTTGCAAACTCTTTCACCAGTTTCTGCAGTTTCTCACTCGTATCTGCCACCAGTGCTGTGTTGTTAACAGACAACATCGGACTCACTTCCCAGGCCCTCTCATCTGCTTTAAACTACATACTTGCCCCTCTTTCCAAGACAACAGTCATGGTGATATCACACATCCCTGCCACAGACCAGCCTTCACCTGGAACCACTCAGTGTCCTCTCTTTCTACTCATACACATGCCTTACATCCTTGATTAAAACTTCTCACTGTTTCTAGCAGCTTTCTTCCTACACCACATAATCTTACAACCTTCCATAGGTCATCTCTGTCAGCCATATTGTACGCTCTCTCCAGATCCATGAATGGCTCATACAAATCCTTCTGTTTCTCTAATTATTACTCGTGTACATTCTTTAACGTAAGCACCTCATCCACACATCCTTTACCACATCTAAAACTACACTGTTCCTCCCCAATCTGATGCTCTGTACATGCCCTCATCCTCTCAGTCGCTACTCTCCCATACGACTTACCAAGTTGACTCAGCAGACTTATACTTCTAAAGTTTTCACTTTCACCTTTGACCCCTTTGCCTTTATACAGTGGTACTATACATGCATTCTGCCAGTCATCAGATACCTCATCATGATCCATACATGCATTGAATATCCTAACTAGCTAGTCAACAACACAATCACTCCTCTCTTAATAAAGTCAACTGCAATACCATCCACTCCAGCCACCTTGCCATATTTCATCTTACATAAGGCTTTCACCAGTTCTTCTCTCTTCACCAATCTACTTTGCATGAGTCTCTCACTTTATGTACCACTCTGACAACAAACACCCTATCATCAAACACATTCAGTAATCCTTCAAAATACTCACTCCATCTTTCCACTTCATCACCATCTGTTACCACTTCCCCATTTACTCCCTTCATTGATTTCCCCATTTATTCTCTTCTTCTTTCACACTATTAACCTCCTTTGAAAGCATCTTATTCTCCCTTAAATTTACTGATATTCGTTCTCCTCTTGACCTCCTGCCACTTTCTCTCATACATCTCCAATCATTTGCACTCCTCTGTAAGTACAGCCAGCCTATACACCACTTTTTTTCTCTTTCAATAACAACTTTAATTCATCATTCCACTAATCACTACCCTTTCTAACCTACCCATCAAACACCTTATGCATGCCACACATTTCTCTTGCACATGCCAGCCCTGCTTTCCTAAATAACTTCCATTCCTCACCCACTCTCCAAGTTTTGTTTACTCTCACCTTTAGCCATTCTACAGTCAGTCTCCCCTGGTTTTTCATCACACAACTCTCTTTCCCAAGCTTGCTTACTTTCACCACTCTCTTCTCGCCCAAAACGTTTCCTCTTTCCCAAAAACCTCAACAAGTCTTCACCCTTGCCTCCTCAAGTTACTGATCAAACATCCCATCAGCTGCCCATCTCAACACATTCACATCCAAAAGTCTCTCTTTTACATGCCTGTCAATTTGTTTGTAATCTAGTAATGCCCTCTGATTATCTTTCCTACTCACATACATATACTTGTGTATGTCCCTTTTTTTAAACTAATCATTCCCAGTCACCAACCCTTCTCAGCACACAAATCTACAAGCTGTTCACCATTTCCATTCACTTTACTGAATACCCCATACCCCCCAATTATACCCTCAACTGCCACATAACTCACCTTTGCATTTAAATCACTTCTCACAAATACCAGATTTCTTGCATCAAAACTGCTGACGCACTCACTCAGTTGCTCCCAAAACACGAGCCACTCATGATCTTCCTTTTTATGGCCAGGTGCATAAGCACTAATCACCCATCCCTCCCTTGCACTCCACTTTAATTTTTACCCACATAAGTGTGGGCCTCATTTCCTAACACTCTTTCAAACCCTCCCAAAATTCATGCTACCCCTTCCTTAGCTCTTGCCCACACACCAACCTCTAATTTTACTCGGAAAACATTTGCAAACCATTCATTCTCTTTCCTTAAACATACTACCTATTTCTCCTTTTTTCTCTTCGTGATTGCATCCACACAAATTCAGACATCCCAGGCTGAGCCTTTGAGGAGGATGAGCACTACCCTCTTAGCACCTTCTGTCCCATCTTTTAGAAATTGTAGTACAAGAAGTCGGGGGTTTCCAGCCCCAATCTTCCCCCCTTTAGTGGCTTTTTGTGACACACAGGGAATAAAAAGGTAGAATTCTTTTTAAGTGGGGAATATAAGAAACAAAAGCAGAGTTACAGAAGGTGGAGAAATATTGAACCAGATGGCATCATAGGAGACTCAAGATCCAATCTTACTACTGCTCACTCTCAATGACTTGATGTGATCTAGCAGGTTACCACAACTCTATTATAGCTTTTACTTCATGAACTGTATGTAAAGTGTAGCACTTGAGTGACACACCCAAGATGTAGTCAATGTGGTTAGCAAATTATGAAGGTCATTTTCCTTTATGTGGAATATGTGTCTTTGGCCAATTATTTATAGATACGTATAGTTATCATAGCAACCCTGCTGGCATGCTTTTACAAGCACCAAGTTTAGAATAAAAACCATTTCCCACATGGAACAGACATACCCCTGAAAGGAATGTCTCACATAGAAAGGGTTAATTTAATCTCAGCAGTCATCCCAGTTTCCCAAATATGTGAAGCTCACTACAAATATAATACAGCCCCAGAAAGACAGTATTGTAAAAGCTCACAGCTCCACCTAAAAGATTTGTGAAAACAGCAGTGCCCTGATGTCACCGCAAGCTCAACAATTGCAAGTTTCATTATTCTCACTCATAGTGTTTTTGCTTACACTGTTACATGTAATGTTCTTATCTGCTTTGATGATTGAGATTTTCTATATTGGCCTTAATTAGGTTGAAGATCCTGTATATCTTGATGTACTGCCACATAAATGCAGAAGTATATACAGGACGCAACTCACCACAAGTTTTTCACTTAGACATCTGCCAGCCTGACCAACCTCTCAGTCTCACCAGGGTTCCCAGCCATATCAGTTTGGGAATTTGTTGTCATTTCATGTTGACACATCAAGGTGGTGTTGGATGTCTTCAACATATTTATGATATACCACAAATTAATGATTTATCCTTTCAGGACATGTGATGATAATGACACCTCAGAGGGTGGGGATGTAACCTTGGACCCAACAGCTATAGAGTGCCAGCAGTTGGTTCTAGATGTTCCAGAAGGAACAAGGGTCAGATTAGCTCGCAAAGAAAAAGGGAGTAGATCTCAGCTTTGGTGTATGACATCCACAGGAAGACTACAACATGAAGGATCATCTCCACCCCATGACCCTACAAGCAAGAAAACTCGAAAAAATACCAATATTTTGGTAAGTGTTAAAGTCTTCCCTATTTTGTTTCATGAGACAAGTTGTATTTATTTCTTGTTTCCTTTGGCAACTATAACATTGAGCAATTTGATATATTACAAATAAAGGTGCCTGTCTTTTGTTTGGATTATAAACTTTAAATAATGTAGGGGTGGATGCCATAAAAAATATCACAAGAATTTTGACTTTCAATATATAACCTATTATAACAGGATTCATTGCAGAATATTTCCATCTTCAACTTATACTTGGACTCCTTTGCTGGTCATTCTACCTTGATTTCATTCTCATCTGGCAGCATTATCATTAGCTGCCTACTTTGCTCTTCATATGGTTATCTTTCTCTATCTTAGCTCTTGTCTAGTAATCCAGGTCTTTGTTACATTGTATTAGTCTTCATACTTTGCATCTGTTGATCTGCAGCTTCTGTTGCTACTTTTGAACTTCCCTGCCCACTAGTGGCAATAGTGTTTATGTTTGTGTTAGGAGGCCATTTCTCTAACTGATCAGCTGTTGGCATTGCTCATTTTGCACTATTGTGCCCTTTATTTTCCATAGGCTTTGTATATGTTTTAGTCCTTTCTTTTAGCTAAACAGCTGCTGTTATTACTCTTGCTCTCCTCTGCCCAGTATTATCAATAGATAGCCAAGGAACCCAAGCTGGTGATGGTGGGGGGAGGGGGATACAAGAGTTCAACACCATATAACACAGATTGACTCTTCACCAAAATTCTTAATTATAATTTTCACTACAAAGCACGCTCATACCCAACTTTAAAAATCAGTATTAGGGTTCTAGGGTGCTAGGAGACAGTTCGTGAATTTGGCTGTGCAAATAAGTGTTAAATCTCTTGCATTTATGTTACATTTCAAATTTGAAAGAGTAAGTTCTGTTATATATCCAAGGCTAGTATCTAGCCAGGCCAAGCTGACATATTTATATGTGATGTGGTGCTTTGTATGTCAGGCACTCATCTGTAAATAGCTGACTAGGTGGTCATGGCTGGAGGTAACTGAAGTTGCTAGACATGACACTTTTGTCTAGCAGATGTAGCAGACTTCTGTTAGTGATGCAGGTGCCCCATAAGAGGAGGTCTTGGGGTAGCATAAGTTAGTAGATATTTTGTTACAGATTTTTTAACTGCATGTTTAGATAAATAATTTTGATACGTGTTTGTGTGATATACTGACAAATATTCATGTCCATTTGGGCAGTGGTATTTAGAACATATATTGGAAAATAGATATAACATTTATTGTACTGCAATAAATGCATGAGCAGCAATCATTTGAACTGATTCTTAACTAGGTCTTTGCAGGGATTTGTGGTTTTGGAAGTAATGACATGGAAATCAAATTGGAGTAGACCTTTCCTTTGACTCACTTATAGGTTGTAGGGGAGATTCAAATAGACACATAAAGTTGTTTTATAAGACAATATCATCAGAATTAGATAATGTATTAATCAGAGTGAAATTCCAGGAGCATAATAATGTAAGCATGAATCATTTTTGATAAGCATGACAATGATAATAAGAATGAGATAGTCATGAGTGAAATTAAGTGAAATGGAGAAAAATTGATAATTTAGTAGTGTGAGTATGGACATGATGGAGAATTTAGGAAGGCTTGGCTTTGTATAATGGGTTCGTGGATTTAGTAGAGTATAGGTTAGTCTTTTCTTGTTTAATTTAGATGAAACAAAAAGGAAAATTGGGTTTAGATTAGAAAGTTTTGGCAGAAGTAGTACATAGCTCAGTAATGAACAGTAAAACTACTCAATGATAGTTAATTTGAATGCATTGAATGCAAGAGTTGGAGAGAGTATCATAGGGCAACTGAAAGGGTGTTTAAGGGCACAGTGAGAATGAATCTGTATCAGTAAAATCTTTGGGCATGAAATATTTCATAAACATTTATAATCTTGACAATAGACCATAGGCAGTGGATTATATGATTAAAAGATTAGTTTGCATGAACACCTGAATTGTAAGAGATTTCAATGCTTCTTCATTAGTTTGGGCCTCTATGGTATGGTAGTTAGTTTTGCTAGCCATAAGGTTTCAAATCCTTGGCTTGGCAGTTGATGTACATCCAACTTTAGTGTTCATCTTCCACTCAGGGTTGGTCAGTAAATGTATACCTGGCTTAGGCTGGTGTGTGTGTGTGTGTGTGTGTGTGTGTGTGTGTGTGTGTGTGCATACATAGGCATAAAGACATGTCTCCCCATAATACACATATAGTAATCACACATAGTTATCCACAAGTTTGACAATAGTCAGAAAGTGGTCTTGAGAATGGGATATATAGGAGCAGTGAAGAGAAGATGTAATCAGAAGTGTGTGACATGAGGTAAGTAAACACTAAATAAAGGTATTGAGTGCAAGGCTGAGTGATATTCTGAATGTAGAGGATTGAAAATATTTTTTTTAATACTTGATTGCCATTTTCTACTAGCGAGGTAGTGCCAGGAACAGATGTAGAAAGGCTACATTCACTAACAACCATTCTCTAACTGCCATATGCAATGCGTATGAGAAAAGGAAGAATGCTGGATGATAGAGTGTATATCTATTTAGAGTGTATATCAGTGAAGTGAAAATGAGAAAATAAAGGAAAATCTGAAGTAATGTAGAATGACAGAGTGAGAGAATACCAGAATGAGAAATATATTTGCATAAAAGGATTGTTTAAGAATTTTGTATGTTACCTAGTATCCAGTGTACCACCAGACCTAAGGAAGGCTTGATGGCATGATTAAGAGGTGTGCCTTTATGATATGAATCTGCATCTCCAAATTAGCCAAATTAGTTGAGCCAGCACGTAGTCATTGCTTGACTAGGTCATCTCATCACTTATTGAATAGACATATCTTTTCTATATATTGTTTGCATCTTGATTTATTGTTAGACAGTGCAACAAAAGATGAGCTTTATCTGGCATGCATCTTCAAGTTACAAAAATAAGTTCTCTTCACTCAGAATCGATTTTCTTTTGATCCTTCCAGGTATTAGATATAGCTGGTCCTGCCCCTCAACCTACAGAATACACTCCTCTGATGCTAAGGAAACCTGATGACCGCAGAACATTGACTCAGACTTGGCGATTCACTGAGGATGGCCGGCTATGCTGCATTCATGTCAATATGTTTGTGCAGGCTAAAGATGGATTCCTTGGACTGTCTCCGGGTAAATCATCAATAATATCAAGTTGTACTTTGATTTTATGCTGAAGGCATTTCATGCAAAACTTGGGTTGGGCAGTAGATTACAGATACTCATAGCAGTTCAAGAAAGCTGTCAAGGCTTAAATATGATTTTTTCTTATTATTACAGGGTCTCACTGTGGTGGTTCTTGGCAGCTTTGTATGTATCATTCAGTTATGTAGTCACTAGAAAACTATTGATTAATTTGTTGAGTGATTTGAAAGTTAACAGTGAAAAAAGTGACATTTTATGTACAATGTTCCCAATGGTATATTGGATGTTAAAGAAACTAACAATTAACCCTTTTCTGAATAAAGATATGTAAAATCTATAATCATCACAGAGGTTTAAGTTTATCAAATGAACTTGATAAGTTGTATGGGGGAGTGATGAATGAGAGGATAATGACAAGCACAGAGCTTCAGACTGAAGAGGGTGTGGTTTCAGGAATGGTAGAGGATGTGTGGATTAGGTGTTTTCTTTGAAGAATGTGTGTGACTAATACATAGATAAAACAAAGGATTTGTATGAAGCATTTTTTTTTTTTTTCTTATGGAATTGGAGAAACCCCATAATAAAGTTGGTGGAGATGCCTTGTGGAAGGTCATATGAATATATGGCATGGGGTGAAAGCTACTTGAAGCAGTAAGTTTTTATTATGAGTGTAAGATAGAGTAGATGGAAAGGAGAGTTAGTGGTTCCAGGTGAAGGTGGGTCTATGGTAGGGATGTGTGATGTCACCATGACTGTTTAATTTGTTTTTGGGTTGGGTGGTAAGGGAGGCAAATGCAAGGATCTTGGAAAGAGGAGCAAGTATATATCCTGTTGGGGATGAGGGGTCTGGGAAGTGAGTCAGTTATTGCTTGATTATGATACTGCACTGATGGCAGATTTGAGTGGGAAACTGAAGAAGGTGGAGTATGAGTCTGGTAATGTGAAAGAAGGGAGTTGAGAGTACATGTGAATGAAATCTAGGTTATTAGGTGAAGCAGTGCAGATGGATGGGTTAGTTGAGAGTAAATGTGCATAAAAGCAAGGTTATTAGGTTTAGCAGTGCAGAGGGATGGGTTAGTTAGGATGTAAGTTTGAACAAAGAAAATTTGAAGTTAATTGTTTTAGATTCCTGGGAGTGGATATGGCAGCAAATGGAGCCATGGAAGCAGATGTAAGGCACAAGGTGGTTGAGAGGGCAAAGGTTCTGGGAAGCACTGAGGTATGTGTGGAATGAGAAGTCATTAGCTGGGAGGGTGAAAGTGGGGATGTATGAAGCTATAATGGTCCCAACAATGTATGAATGTGAGGTATGGGGTATAGATGAAAATGTGCAAAGAAGGATGGATGTTATGGAAATGAAATGTTTGATGACAATAAGTGGTGTGAGGTAGTTTGATTGAGTAAGGAATAAAAGGGTAAGGAGAGGTGTAGTAATGAGAAGAGTGTGAATGAAAGAGCTGAAAAGGATTTGCTGATGCCTGTATGGTGAGCTAGCACTAAAGTGGTTTTCAAGTTGCCCTCCTCTGACCCAGGTAGCCATCTTTTCTTTCTGTCTCACCCACATGTGAACTACTGGCATTCTGTCCACAAATGTACAATCTCTCCTTGTCATACATAATACTTGATGACACTTAACTTACACAGCTCATTCTTTGCAACTCTAGATTTTCCTGAGGTAAGTACTATGTGGTAGCCCTGCCTTTTGGTGAAATTTTAGAAGCAATAGATAGAAGTATTAGCCAGGAACATTAGGCAAGAGCATTAGCCAGAAACATTAGGTAAAAGTAGTAGGTAGGAACATTAGGCAGGAGCATTAGACAGTAGTAGTAGATATGAAAATTAGGTAGGAGCCTCTGCAAACTCTGTGCTAGTGTTGCCCTCTGCCAGAGGCCTGTCAAGGGTGAGGCATTAAAGGCTAAGAAGTGGCACTGGAGTTCACTAGTTATGGAGACTCTCTTGCCATGATCACCCCATTCACGGAGTTCCAGCTAGAAACAAGCATCAGAGTTATATGGATAGGTAGAACATCTGTACATTACCAGTATCAACATACACATATATGCATACATACACATACACATATACACATGTACATATTTACACTTGCTCGCCCCCATCCACTCCTGATGCCACCCCGCC
>JAYMFT010392009.1:0-19608 GCA_038088735.1 Panulirus argus
ATATATAATCTCTACCGCAACTATATGCATACACCAGCTCTTCTATCAGTTGTTAAGCAGTAACGAAAAAGGAAAAAAGTGTTTTGTTTAAGTGAGACAAATTAATTAATAGATGCAAGATTGCAGCACTTAATTGCCTCGTAACAGCGCGTTCTTTTATCAAATCAAAATACAAATGAACAGAAATGTACTCAGACAGCACCAGACCAGTCGGTTATAACGAGGGTGTTCGTAATATAGTAGAGTATAGAGACTCATGGGTTAGTGTGGGAGGAGTAGAAAGACTTACAGATTTTTGAAAGAGGAAGTCCAGTAAACTTATAATATAGCTAAGTAGTTGCAAATAATGTCGGTCGTGGATCTGGCTCAGTGTTTATCAGGTCTGTGCTTAAACGTATCTGTGGTCCTGATTTCAGCTCTACTCTAACTGGAGAATCATTCCATGTATTAAGAATCCTGTTGTAAAGAAAAAAGTACGTCACCTCGTTCGAGGTAAAATGTTTGCCCACGAGTTTGTGTTCGTTGCTACGAATGAAATCAGATGAATCCATCCTAAAGTAGCTCGTTCGATCGAAATTATATATTCATAGAGGTATTTAATGATTCTGAGTACCTGTATTAAATCACCTCTTAACTTTCTCTTTTCCGAGCTATATAATAGATTTAACTCGCTGATCGGTTCTTACAGGATAACATAGTCTCTCATTCCGGGAAATCATATTGGTAGCTCGCCTCTGTAACTCTCTCCCTTCTGACTGCGTCTCTCCTTAAGAACGGCGACCAAAAAACTGCATAAACCGTGACTTAATTCTCAGGCCCAGGCTGGGGAGAGGGGGGGCGGAGGGCTGGGGTCGTACAAGGTGAGGCTGGTTCGGTCTCAAAGGCTCTCACGAGAACGTCACGTGCGCCCTCTCGTCCTCCCTATGGGCGCCATTGTCCTACGTCCCTCTGGTGTCAAATGCGAGAACAACGAACATGGCGCCGAGTGCTCGTGTTTACATTCTGATCGAATACACGTTCGTCGGTGCGCTTCTCTCATTCATATCTTTTAGCCAAGAACTGAAAAGCGATAGACGTTTAATTACGAAATCCATCTCGTATTCACATACCACAGATGTCTTGGTGCCCAGCGGTGGAAAAAAAAAAAAGAATCAAATACAAGAGGAGTCTATAAGGTCAACGGTCCGCGAACCTACCTACCCCTCTCTCTCTCTCTCTCTCTCTCTCCCCCTCCGGAGTCACGTGACCCAACATCCCCACCCGCGGCTTGCCAACAATGCCGGCCGGTACAAGAATCGCCTACTTGGTCTGCTAAATATGGCAGTACCAGCGAGGCCCATTGTTTGTCCTAGTAATAGAATAATATCAGATTATTGGATCAATGGACTTTTCTTCCGCGATCATATTGTTGGTAAAAAGGTAACATGGGCCCCGAGGGGATTCTTTTTTTTCTTTTTTGGCGGGAGTTAAGGGCGGCGGCTGCACGTTCGCACGCGCATTAATTTGTCCGCCAGCGAACGTCACGTCGCACATATTAATGTAAATAAAACACCGGAATATGTATATGACATATGTTACGACGTCAAATAATTTTTTGAAGTCGGTGGCAGTAAAATTTAATGGTGAGTTATTACCCCCTCCCCCTCCCCCCCCCCTCCGCCCACAGGAATCAATCCTTATAATTGCTTGCAAAATCAAACCGTATTTCAATTATCGTAATTTATGGCATTACAAATATTTCGTCGATCCTTCGTAGACTCGAATTTTTATGTATTGTTTGTGTCCGCTGACCCTGTCCATTAGTATTCCATTCTCTCTTATTATCATTTCCTTGTCTTTCACACTAATTCGTATTTCTGTAACTAACCATTATCTTGCATTGCCTCCTACAAAGTTAACTAGTGGTTTCTTTCATAAGAATATGTTTTATGGTTGCTCGTTATAACACCCGGTACTGAATACGTACTCATTTAATCAATGATTTTCTGCCGTTTTCTTCACACACATTTCACTTAAGTTTTCTCTCATTTCCTACCTTTACCACCCTCTTCCATTTTCTTCCCTTCCCTGGTATCTTATTGCCTATTTCTTGTCTTTACATCCTTCCTTCCTCTGCTGTGCTTTTTGGCACCCCCTAATATCGTCACGTACCTATCACGTCTTTCACATCCTTTCGTCTTCATTTTGTAGTTGTTATTACTATCTATAATTTACGTTATCTTTAGTACAGTCTAATTAATGCTCTATTACTCTTATCTCTTCTTCATCTTTGTTTTGCAGACTAATCACCATACCCTTTTGTATATCCTTTTTGACATACTTTTATCCACCTTTCGCTACCCAAACGCTGTCATGTTGTATCCCCCATCTCTCTCTCTCTCTCTCTCTCTCTCTCTCTCTCTCTCTCTCTCTCTCTCTCTCTCTCTCTTGCAGCCCGGATTTAACAGAATTAGTAAGGCCAGGTTCCCACTGGTAGTACCTGATTATGTCGCGTCTAGTGTCCGAGTTATGGGGGCTTTGGGAGCAGTAGGGGGTTACGGGGTCGGGGGTAAGGGAGGTAAAGGGGATTAAATACTACCCCCTGCTGGAGATTTAGTAGGGGGTACATCATCCACATGGAGGGGTATCGCCCCTCACATCCCCCCCCCCTCCCTCCCTCTATAAACACATACCCCGCAGGTATATTGCTGGTATCCTCTCTCCCCACTCCTTTGGGATGGGGAACAGAAGTGCTCTAAATGCAGGGAATATGCTCAGAGCATACGCTGTGGGAATATGCTCCGGGCTTACACTCTGTCTTGTATACTGCACTCAGGAGTGCTTTAGAGAGGCTCAGGGCATTGCTCTAACCACCGACATGCTCCACAGTGGGAAGGAGGCTCTGGGTGTATGCTCTTCCCAGGAGTGATGTGGATCTATGCTCCGCATAAGCGTGAATATTACGGAGGATGTGTCCCATCAAGCGAGGCTGTAGGTTTATGCTCCAGTAGTAGATGATCGAAGTATATATAATGCGCTATAAAGGTGATAGTGCATGCTCCACACGGGGATGATACTGCATGATCCGAGGGATAATACTGCATGCTCCATAGGGGATGATAATGCATGCTCCGAGGGATGATAACGCATACTCCAAAGAGGAATGATAGTGCATGCTCCACAGGGGGATGATAGTGCATGCTCCACAGGAGGATGATAGTACATGCTCCACAGGAGGATGATAGTGCATGCTCCACGGGAGGATGATAGTTCATGCTCCACAGAGTGATAATGTATACACCAGCCACAGAGAATGCAGAAAATGTAAGCTTTCAAAACGTAAAGCTGCATTATGTTTGTCGTCGATTGAAATATGCCACATGCATCCATCCTCTCCCTCCCAGTCTACCCCTTGGGGGCCGCATATCATCGCAGGCGTACCCCAGGGGAGGCATAGTCCACATACGAACAGTACGTAATGCATTAACAGGAAAAAAAAATGCATATATTTTTACTCTCTCCTATCTAGAAACGTTCGGAAAATAGTCAAAAAGAAAAAATATTTCCCAAAAATGTAATCGATTGGGCTAGGCTACTATGTGGAAATATAAAAAAGATATCTTTAAAGCTATGGAAAATATATATATATACTTTTTTCTTTTTTTGTCTTTTCCCAAGTCTGCTGGACCTTTGATGTGACGTAACGAACGGGGAGAGAACTGAGGTTATTACACTTAATCCTGTTACACCCCCGTCCATTATGGCTGCCTTCTGACGCCGTCTGCCCGTACAACAAGCCGGAGTCAATGACGTTGGGGGGTGGAGGGGGGGAGAATAAAAGGGAAGGGTCTCTCTCTTTTTTATCCCCCTGTTGACCGTTCATATACGGTGTGGTGGAGTGTATCAGGTTCCTGTTAACCATGCATATATATACGGTGGTTCATATATACGGTGTGGTGGAGTGTTTCAGGCTCCTGTTGACCTGAAATATAAACGGTGTGATGGAGTTTCTAAGACTCCTGTTGACCGTTCATATACGGTTTGATAGTGTCTCTGGCTGCTATTGACTGCTCATATATTCGATGTAATAATGTCTCTAGCTTCTGTTGACCGTTCATATACGGTATGGTGGAGTGTTTCAGGCATCTCTTGTGGCTATGGACGATGCTGTAATGAGCTGTCTGTGTTAGTTACACTCTTATTTTTTCATCTTTAGTCTTGGAACGAGAAGATAACAGTTCAGTGTAGCTGTCAAAGTGAAAAGATATCTTTTATCACGCGCGTATGTAAGTCACAAGGGCAGCTCACCCGTCAGTAGAGACGATGTTGACACCGTAAAATTCCTTCCAGGCACTTCGGGTATTGCATATGTCTCTCTCTATATTTCTCTGTCTGTTACTGTCTGTCTGTCTGTGTCTGTCTGACTGCTTCTCTCTCTCTCTCTCTCTCTCTCTCTCTCTGTATTTATCTGTCCATGTATATGCCTGTCTCTCTTGAAGGCTATACTGCAATACTGATTTATTTACAATTTTCCAACAGGTGAATGACGTGTGCTGAGAGTTCGATTTCTTCGCCCGTTTTCCTTTGCACGGTTTCATTAAAGACTTTAAAGCAATGAAACAATTCCCGGGAACTTCATCCTTCGTTATAACAACCACGTGGACGAGCGAGGATGACGTACGTAGCCGGAAACTGCTCACGCATCGGCAGACGAACGCACTCACGAATTCTACGTCTTGGCACCTAGATTCGTGTTGTTATTTCGTAAGGGTTTGTTGTCCGGTTGAAACAGCTGACGGCTGGCTGGGCGTGCGTGCGTGCGTGCGTGCGTGTGTGTGGGGTTGAGTTAGTAGTTGGAGAAGACTCCGCAAGGTGGCTGAGGGGCCTGAGCCTGATGTCTTTGCAGGGCACGGAGGCAGAGTGTCAGAAGCTTTTGAGGATGTGGGGCCCCTGGCGGGAACTGCAGATTAATGTCACCATCACTGACAGTGGCATGGTAACTGGTGGGTTTAGCTTCTGTAATTTCAGAATTATATCTTCTTGTTTAGTGACGATTGTTAGATGAGGAGAGTAAGGGAAATTTTTGATATGGATTAAAAAATATATATATTGGACAGCCGTATGCACAGATAGATTGGTCCTGGAAACAGGTAGGAAGCGACAGCAGATAGATTAAGACACAGACAGCGAAACAGACGTAACAGAACAGAAGTGGAATGACAGATGTAGCATCATATAAACAGAAACTTAACAGAGACTGAACCAGTATACAGACAAACCACCAGACAGAAGAGTCAGTCAAGCAGATATGTCGGGACAACAGACAGGTCGAAAAGAGACGGATGAAGGCAAGAGACAGGTTGAGGCAACAGACCTGTTGGGAGAACAGACACACCGACACAACAAACAGGTCGAGACGGTGAAGCAAGACAGACAGGTCGAGACAATAAACAGACTAAGGCGAGCTGTTCCCCCTACCCTTACCCCACCAACCCCCTCAACCCCCTCCCCCTTCCTTCCCCAGAGGTGGGGGAGGAGGGGGTTGAGGGGGGAAGGGAGGGGGGAAAGACCGTGTAAGCTGAAACTCGGCGCATCATTTCCCGAGGTTCCTGAAGGGAGATCCCAGGCTGTCAGGGTGAGAGGCGGCGATGCCCCGACCCCCGCCCCCTGGAGGAGGGTGTTCGGTTCTTCCCTCGTACTTAAATCCTGCTCACATGTGACGCGTTGTCTTGGAGCCGCATTACCACAAGTCAGTCAAGCTTTTGTTATCTAGTGAGGGAGTTGTAGTACCCAAGGCAATGGATGTTGCTCCTTGCGTGCGTGTGTGTGTGTGTGTGTGTGTGTGTGTGTGTGTTCAACACGGCAACAGTCGTTAAAACGCTTTGAATAGCGATGTCGGGGAATATTCCTCTGTAGCCTAGCCACGCTTTTCCTTGGTTAATCTAACGATTCTTGACATAATGTAACCAAACTTAATCTTAACTAACTCTTGCGTAACCAAACCTTATGTAACCAGACCTAATCAAATGTAAAAACAAAACAAAAAACCTAGCATCTACTGTCCTTAGCTTAACCCATCTTAGCCTTAACCAAAACCAACATAACATAATGTAACCAAACTTAACCTGATCTAATGGAACTTAACCTAATGTAACCGAATCTAAACTAAAGTTACCTAGCATAAGCTAACCTAATGTAACCAAACCTAACCTAACCTAACCTAACCTAACCTAAACTACACTAGCGTAAGCCAACCTAATGTACACAAACCTAACCGAACCTAAAGTAATGTAACTTAACTTAACGTAACCAAACCTAACCAAAACAAAACTAACTTAGCATAACCTAACTTAACGTAACCAAACCTAACCAAAATAAAACTAACTTAGCATAACCTAACTTGATATAACCATACCTAACCTTACATGACATGATATAACCTAACATAAACTTAGACGATTATGGAAGAAAATCATGATCGCGCTTTACGGAACACTATAAACGCTCCATTTCAAGATAATCCGTGCTTATGGTACAGTCTGGGTGTAATCAGGTAACCACAGTGAATAACTATAACATTAAAGTAGTTCAACACCTGTATGAATATCTTTAGCCAGACGCTGAACGCGTAGGCTGTACTGGGGTTCCAAAGATGAGACATAGTGTTGTGGCACCAATCGTGTGACAGACAGTGGCATAGAAGACGACTTAGTGAAGTTATGTGTAATTCTCCTGTGTAATCTTGTATGTATCCACAACAGATCTACTCCTCGGATCACTGAACTGCAGAGACGCGTTGCATTTCCTCCAAGAACTATAGATCGAGCGCCACCAGTCAAAAAAAAAGAAAATAAAAATGGTAACAAACACCGAAGTTATAATCCGTATTCACAGCCAAGCTACTGGTTCAAGGGACAGCATTATGTATTCACAAAGAAACACATGTGTGGAGGCGATGCATATCTGATATTCCTGGTTTTCCTGTTATGACGATCAGAGGAGAGTTGTATTTCGGGAGAGAGGATGTGTCACGCTGGGGGAGTCAGAGTGATTTCCAGCTCCCTGGTACATCGTGGCTGTCATTTGGTCCTAACTCGACCACGCTTCTCCGCAAAGGTTTGCGATATACCACAACAGCCATATCTCAGGTTACAGCCTCTGAAGATCCGTCTAGACGAGGAACAATAGTGGATCAACAAGGCCAAACCCTGTGGGACACAAATGTTTTTACTCATACCCAGCTATAAGAGGCGCCTCCGGCCTTCTTTCCTTTTTGTCTCCTACCGCATAGGTAATTATCACCTCGTTGACGAAGTCTCCCCCTCAAGCACTTCATTATTCTTGTGGTCGCTTTTTAAGTCAACGCGTTTTCTTTTCCGTTCGTCCGCTTTACCTCGACCACATCATCAGTACGAGAAGACCGCACTTAAGCGCCTTTTTCAATCAACTCATCAACAACTTAACGGGAATCTTAACCTCTCGTTGCTGGCCCAAGACCGACCATCCCCCCCCCACCCGCAGGTCAAGAGCCCCGCCCCACTCGAGGCCTCACGAGAGCAGCAGACAAGACCAAGAGGAGCGGTTCATGTACGCAGGTCCGACCTTGGGCTCGACAGCTATGCAGATACTCCAAGTCTTGAACGTGGGGCTACGCTGAGGCCAAGCTCTCCGGTTGTAGGGGGCGTCGAAAGATTATGTTGTCGCATTGTTGGGTCGTCAGGTGTCGGGTGAACGCATCAACAAGGGCCGTCGGATCGTGAAGACACACCCGGTGCCCTGCCGCCGCCGTGTTGGCACACCAGGGCAGGATGGAGAGGGTGTTGAGGCGCGTTGGCTACCGAGGGGTTCTCTCGAGCACCACCGAGAAGAGGGTTGGAAGCTTCGGATTCCTCTCTCTCTCTCTCTCTCTCTCTCTCTCTCCTTCTTAGGTGGTGGGCACACCACAACTCCACCACTTCCAGCTCGTCGTAACATCCACACCTCGAGAATCCAGCAGAACTCCCGCTTCGAGGACATCACAACCCCTTACGCCACCATACTCATTACAACACCCATACCTGGAGACCACCACGACAACACTCCCTCTTCACGTCCCCCCCTCAAGCTCTTCTGAGCACGAAGGCGTGAGCGGTAGAGCCCTCGTATCACTGCAGGGCCGTGTGAAGGGGAGTATTAGTGAAACCCTTTGATCCTACGTCCACCATTCAGCCGACGCCGCCGAGGGCGCTGTATGGCATTCAGGCAGCCCCCGGCAGAGAGCCATATGCCACTCGAGGCCCTGGACAACCCATATTTAAAGGGGGGCGCCTTCAATACACTCGATTCATAAATATTTCCCAAGTCGTCTAAGTTGGGAAAAGAAGGTCGGCCGTTTGGACTGTCGTGTACGGGGGAATATATTAAATGTTCCCCCCACTTGAAGAAGGCTGTTTACGTATAGGGAGAAGGAGGAGGAGGAGGGAGTGAGTGAGTGAGTGGTGGACCTCACAAGGAGGGACAGAGAGGAGGACTGATAGCCATCGGTATATAGAGAAAACGGAAGCTAAAAATCACCCGAGCGGGAAAGGGATTTCACTCGTTTGAATTGGATATTAAGAATGCTAAGGATAAGGTAATGATGGCAGAGAGAAATCTATATAATGTATTTTCTAACGGAAATTACGTATCATTTACGAAGCACTTTCTTCTCCGTACATTTGTATGTTTGTTTGATTTCTCTTCTGGACACTGAGACACTAGTCTGAAAGTTGGTCCACTCATAAGTCTGAAAACCCTGAGACACCTCTCTGAAAGTAGGCCCACAGTTATAAGAAAGAAATTCCTAGAGAAAAAAAAGGTGCAAGAGCTATTTCTTTTTCGATAGTTTTTGGGAGAATTGCTTTCAAATATTCCCCTAAAAAGATTTTAAAGATTCCCCATCAGAGACTCGTATTCCTCTGCTGTCAACAACGCTCCCAAAATTCCTGCTAGTCTCAATCTGTTCGTTTTTACTTCGGTCAAAACCGGTCGCACTAAGTCAGTATTTTCCTTTCCATTCTTAATACTTTTTAATATTCATGATATCTAATAGTTTGATAATTCTGCTCAAACCGATTCTGATTGAAAACAGCGTCACTCACTCTCTCTCTCTCCATCGCCGTGACTTTACACACTCTGACCACAAACCAACACCTCCGACCATTGGAGGGAAGACGCAAATGTTTCTGGGATGGTCTTGGCGAGGTCTGCGTGCCATTCCCTGAAGGTTTACCAACAAATGCTTCTAAAGTTACCGTAAGCATAACAGAGGCCATTCTTCTAGGAACGGAGCTCTTCTTTTCCCTCTCTCTCTCTCCCTTATCAAAAAGTATACCTGCCTTTTCTTGGCTCAACCCCTCTTGCCGAAAGGTAACAGGACACAAATAAGCTGCTGTCAACACTGGGGACATTGCTCTGCATACATACACTCACACAAACAGACCCCCAGCAAAACGTACCATCGTCTCAGCTGAAAAAAAAAAAATTGAAGACGAACTACAGTGTCCTTACATTCATTCTGACAGCTGCAAATTTTTCTGGTCCTCATTGATACAACTTGACCAAAACTTCTCCATTTGTACATTACAGTACCATATCTCTATTCATGTTTACTGAATAGTGAGCCCTTGACTTCAGTTAATCGTGTCTCTCCCCTCGCCCCAGCCCCTCCAGTCTTTCCTTTGAGTCAACCTCTGAATTTTTCATCCGCCTTGTTCTCTCTCTGCTCTTGCACGTATAAGACTCGAATCAAAAGCTCCTTCTGGTGAGCATTTCCTGTTTAGATCTGGCCGTTTTGATAACTGTTTCTTTCCCTACACCTCGAAGCTTTGGAACTCTCTGCCCTTTCATGTTTTTTCCCCAATAACTATGGCCTTGCACTTTTTGAAATACTGCATTTTCACTTCCTCCAAAATTCGAAGATACTTTTACTTGTTTCCTCTTTTCTCCCCTTCATTAACCTCTTTATATTTCACTTTAGGCCCGGCCTTGATGTGGACATTTTTGTCCGCGTCGGGAGCCTCCAACGTAATAAGCAACAAAGGTATATAGTAGGCGACCTGCTATATAGTCCATGACCTCCTCTTTTCATCCTGTCTCGAAACCAGGGATGAAAAAACAAAAATCAGTAACCTACGAATATATGCAAATAACATTTATAAAAAATTAATCTTCTGGATTAAGTATATTTCCAGAAACGTCGTTATTGCTGCTATGTGAGGTTAGCGTCGTCCGCCCACCCCCACGCCAGCAGTGTATGTTGTGGTGAAGCTACTTTGTGACGTTCAGTTTTCTTGGATTATGTCTCACGTATCATACTAAGATTTACGTTAGATCAAAAGACATACTCCCTGGAATAAGAGAGAGAGAGAGAGGGAGGGAGGGAGGGAGGCGTCCGGCCGCTGGTCCTGCTGAGCCTTGCAATAGATGGCCAGCTGGGCCTCATCTGCCCTGACCATCCCTACCTGTGGCGAGCCTGGGCGTGGTGGTGGTGGTGGTGGTATGTGTAGTGGTGGGGAGGGGGTAGTCGTGGTGATGAGGATAGTGGGTTGCTGCGGTGGTAGCGGCGTTGTAGCGGCTAGTGGTGGTGATGTTGGTGATAGTGATGGTGATGATTGTGGCTGAGAAGATTGTTGCAGTGTTGAATGAGTGAGGGTGATGGTGGATGTTAAGAGAATGTGGGAGGGTGATGATAGTGTGGATGACTCCAATGTTGGTGATAGTGATGATGAAAATAGTGAAGAAACCGATCGTGGTTGCGATACATCCTATGCTCGATGATGGTGGGCTGTACCGATAGTGATGAACGTAATTGATGCTCCTGATCGTAATAGCCTGATCTGTGAGGGGAAGCGTCTTCAATACCACGGTTACCAGGGAGTCTCTTTCTTCACTATCATAATATACAGTAAAGACTTAGTACTCGGTCGTTCTACTTCCCTGCCCCCCCCCCTCTCCCTGTTCGGCTTCTCTTCCTTCGCTTATCAATATGATTACATTAGGTGGGTGACCGACTCCTCCCTGAAAGGAGGTCTACAAGTGGCAGGGGGCCTGAGGAACGACAGGTCCTTGTTGTCTGTCATCCTCGTCGTCGTCTCCGTCGTCGTCTTCCTTGTTTACCATGGCTGAACGACTGAGAAGTCTCAGTTCATGATAAGAGCCACGTTTTCTCTCACTGATGAATGGGTTGAGATGAGTCACCTGGTACAGGAAGCGAGAGATGAAGTCAGAAAAGAAATGTTTTATTCATCTTTCTATAAGAAACACGACGTGGGCCAGACCCGACCTATAAAGGTCACCAGGTGTCACCCTTACAAATAAGGATGGGAGAAGAAAGGGTTTGCGGGGGAGGGAGGGGCGGGGGATTATCATAACGTTAATTAGCAAGCTTTGTATGGCAAGATAACGAGCGTTATGGATTGAGTAGTTGCAGATGTGTCATCATATTAGATGTATACGTATATTCATCCCCCAAGAGAAGTTTGCTAAACGCACGATATCTTTGTACCAGAAGTGCGATAGCTTGAGATTTTCTTTTAAACTGTGTCATCACGTATGTCCCTACTCCATGCAAGGTAAAGGAATAAGCCAAGACGCCTCGGCTGATAGTGTAATGTAGGTGATGGATAAGCATATATATATATACGACTTTTTAATGTCATGTGCGAGGATTTCTTCCCTCCTTGTGACTATAATATTCAGAGGGAAAGAAAATGGAAAGTGAAGATCAATGGAGATACACAGAATCAAGTGTATCACAAGATCTTTAGTGTTTATAGTCGTCATCATTACGGTCATCAGCTTTATTTTTCTTTTGAGTGACAGTCACCACGTGGCTACCTAGCATAGTCTCTCGGTCCTCCGTTGTCCGGATATTTTAAGCCATTTTACGAGGCATGAGGCGAGAGGGCAGCTCAGTAGGAGCGGCTTCAAATGTACGAACATACAAGGCGATCCAATCCTCTGATGCTGCACTACCGTCCACCCAGTCACTGAGGAGATTCCTTCTGTCTCCACGTCTCTCTGGTTCCAATTCTTCTCCTACTGGACTAGGATTTCCAGACTCAGTCTAAGGGACTACAGCTAAGTGATTTGCTCTGAAGAGGTGCTTCTAGATGACAGTCTGCGCATGGGAGACGCTGGTGCAGTTCAGCTTTCCTTCGTCCACAGAAAAGTACATTATTTTCCAGCTCATCCATTCTCTAACTGCCATGTGTAATGCACCGAAACCACAGCTCCCTATCCACATCCAGGCCCCACAGACCTTTTCCGTGGTTTACCGCAGACGGTTCACATGCTTTGGTTCAGTCCATTGACAGCACGCCAGCCCAACTAAGCTGTCCCTCAACCCCGCTTACTTTTATTTACATTTGCATTCAACTTCCTCATTTCACAGTCGCCCAAAATCAGTCACCAATTTCACACTCAAATCTGCCACTAGTGCTGTATCATCAGTAAACAACAAGTGACTCACTTTCCAAGCCCTCTCTTTCCCTACAGACTGCATACTCACCTCTTTCTCCAAGACTTACATTTACCACCCTCACCATCCCATCCATAAACAAGTTATACATCCATCGTGACATTACACACCCTCGCCGCAGACCGACCTTCACTGGGAACCATTCACTTTCCTCTCTTCCTACTCGTACTCGTACATATACATAACTACACACACACACACACACACACACACACACACACACACACATACACACACATATATTTATATATATTCTAAATAAACTTGGAACAGTTGAGTTAGGATTCTCCTATTTTTCCTTAAATTTTTTTTGGATCTTTGTTGTGGGAATTTGAAGTGCACTTAGGTTGACATCCCCAGTAAAAAACTTTTCGTATATCGCAGGTAACGTATACTTGTTTCCCTACTACTGTTACATACCCGTCGGCTCGAATGACCGTAGCTTCCTTGCCCACATAAACCTAAAATGTGTAGGTACAAGTACCACACCTCTGGAACAGCGTAAGACACAGATATGGGCACTGTGCTCAAGAAATGGGACGAAGGCATCCGTATCATCTGAGGTGAGGGGCAGATAACTTATCTCCCGAGCATACAACAGGAGACATCTATCTACTTCCTTTTGCTGGCTCGACAGGTAGTGCTAGTGGGAAGGCCAGAGCCTTCACTGTCTCTGGAACACTCTGCAATTGGATCCCGGTTCCTCTTCACTATATGGTCTCTCAGTGTTCTTTATCGGCATGTTTCGGTAGGCACGGAAGACAAGGTCTGTTATGATGTTCTGGGATTCTTATTACACAACTGCATGCAGCTGAATTCAAACAGCAACAGACTATTGGGTCTTAACGAACCTGTTTGTGATAGTGGTAGAGAAGAGAAGCTTTTGCTTTAATAGGCAGTTAATGTCACTGACAAATGTTCATTCTTTATAACCCCGTCTGGTGGAGAAACGTTCCATCCGCTGTGAGTTCTGAAGCATTCGCCGAAGAGTCTTTGGCCCGTATTTCTTTTCGGTAGTTTTCTTTACATCTCACAGAAAATGGATGTTCTCCCCCAGGCAGGTCCTGGACGAGGGAGTATCCAGGTATAATGTGCCTCTCGGCACATCTGTGAAGATGGCTCGATACTGCCTGTGGGGGTCAGGTCAGTCGTTAAGGGCTCTCCCCTTCACCACGAAGTTCGCTCTGTCAGTCACACGAACAGGAACGCGATTTCCATCGGCCGTCAGCGTCAACCGGGAGTCGAACCCTTCGGAATTAGTCAAGTTTTCCCCGTGGGCTGAGTTGTTAAGAGTTACAGTAAAATGTAGAACGACAAAACCCACAGAAGGGTGTAAATATATTCTCTCCATCTTCCCTGCAGTGAAGTGACTGGGTTCATTCCCGTAGAGTTAATGCCGCAAGACTTGGAGTGGATAAATACAATTCTTTTACAGAGACCCGTGCATATAGAAGGGCATAAATTCAAAAATCAAATTGAGGGAATGAATCCAAAATCAGCGTGACGGCATAAGTTAATGCTTGAAGTAGTTGTTCTTACTTGCAGATCACTTCCCCAGATATAAAGTTGTGAACGAGGGTAAATGTCGAACTAAAAGTAAAACGACAAAAGAAACAAGGAAGGCCTTGTTTCCCTTGCACAGGGATAGACGTGGTAATGCAGTTCCCAGATGTCCTTTCTGACTGCTCTGATTCCCCTTCTCATTGTTGAGACAGAAGCATAACATACACATCTACTTTTGCGCAAGTGATATACAATAATTGGTTACAGGTAGGCATCATGCTGTCAGATTCCCTGAAAACTTTATTAAATTTAACGTGAGCTGCTATTGTGGCTGAGGAGGATGTCGTAAACAGAGGGGCCCCCCCGGACGATTTCCAGACAGTAGTGTGTGGGCCTCAGCCATCCACACTACTAACACTTGGGCTAGTGTGTGGGACGCAGCCATACACGCTAGTAACACCTAGGCTTCCCCGGACACAGCCGGACCGACTAGTTGGTGCACGGATGCTCTCTTCCACTATGCCACTCGGTCGAAACGAATAAGCAAATACACGAATAAATGAATTGATAACTGATGATCACCGCAGTGAATAATGATGATAGTAACTGAAGTCGATTGATAGAAGAGATCAGAAACTCGAAGATAGTTAAGGTAAGAGTAGAAAGGCATACAGATGGTTCAGAGAGAGAAAAAAACCAATACATTTTTCATTTAGTTAGGGAGACGTAAATATTTAACAGTGGTGGAGGTGAAGTGAACTGTCTATCGACATTGTTGTTGAACGTATCAACTGCGGCTCTTCCTCTAATTACTGTTGATTGGTGAATCATTCCAATTATTAAGAGACGTGTTGAAGAAAGGGCACTAAACTTTACAAACGTTTTCCCAGGAGTACGCATCGGTTATTAAGAGTAAGACAAGGCAGATTTAGCATTAGGTAGCTGTTGAGATTGAGAGTATCAAAGCCTTCCGTTTCCAGAGCTAAATAAGGGCAAGTCGTTCGACCGGATCTCACAGGACATATTTCTCAGTTTGGGAACCATTTAGTTAACTCGACGCTGTGCTCTCTCCATTCTCTCTGTGTCTTTAACCAAGCGCGGTGACCAGAACTGACGACAATATCACTTTAAAAAGTTAGGGATGATTTCCCCAGACTTGAGTATGCGAAAGCCAAGAATGAATTCAATCATGTTAGCCTCTTTATACAACTTTTATAAAATACTCACTTGGCTTTAGCACAACAGAGATTATTACGCCCAAGCATTTTTCCTCACTTACCTTTTTGTGCTTCAGTAGAACTCATAATGTAGCTTGTCTTCTCGTTTTTACTCCCGATATGTAAAACCTTGCACTTATCGATGTTAATATTCATTTGCCACCTGTGAGCCCAGTCCATCAATTTATCTGTGTCGGTTCAGTGCCTGAAGACATTTGATAATATTGCATTTATTCTAATTTGTTGGAAATCTCTTTCTGAGGCAACGTTTGGATGTCTTTAATGACCTCCCAGTCGCCGAGAGTATTTTCCTTGGCACAGTCTCACGGCAAGTTGTCGTATCAGACAAGAAAAAATGATAAAAGTTTTTACAAAGTGAGTAATACTGCTACAGGTGTTACGGAAGTAGTTCTGTCACACACACACACACACACACACACAAACACACACACACACACACACATCTCGATCCTCGTCACGTGCAGTGAGCTCGCGGTTGCTGCCATGACTAAGAGGTAGTGGCGCCGGTGATGGCACCACCGCGGCCTGGGCTGTGTTTAAGGGCTCCTCGCGGCAGAATGGGAGGTTTAGTGGAATCCTCATGGCCGTGTCGACCTCTCCATTCTCTCAGTTTATGCCAAGTCGGATCTCCCAACCTCTCCTCACCCGGTGTCAGTCCATCTGCTGATGATTATGATGAAACATATGAATGTAACTCCCGTTTTAATGATGAAAGCTTTACGGCGACTGCTAAGGGAAATATACGTTAATGATGACATAGAACAAGCATTGAATGTTGTTGAGACATGATGGCGCGGACGCCTCTACACCGGTGTCTCGTATGCGCCCCTTCCGCTGCAGGGTTAGTGTGGCCCCGGTCTCGGCCTCAAGGCTCCTCATCGCCGACGAAGAGGCAGCTGACGGTTGGTTCCTGGCCCTAACGTGTCAATGGGGTTATTCGGTGATTGGAAAATGCCGAGGATGTGTTACGTACATGCAGTACGTAAAGGCATCGTATAGGGGGTGGGGGTTGTTAGCGGTGATGGGTTTAGTACGTATGGGTATTTAATGTAATGGGCATTCGATGCGTGTGGAAGAGGAGCCCGCGAGGGGGCGACGCAGCCAGCGCCCCTCCAGTCCATCATCTAAGAAGGTCATTAATTACCTTACCTGCCGCCTCACGACCTGGCGACTCCGCCATTTGTTTGCATTACCTTCCACCACCGGCGCTGGAGTGGTTCCCCCGGCTCATTCCTCACCCATCAGACAAGGGCTGCGTTGTTAAACTTGTTCCTCGATCTGCGTGAATTATTCGCCCGTGTACAACTATACTTCATCAGTTCTGCAGGTGACATCAACCTCGAGTGAGAGAGAGAGAGAGAATTGCGGTGTATCTGTCGTCTCTGCCACCGCCGACAAGGGAGACCTGCGCAGCCCCCCAGCACTGGTGAGAGAGACTGCTGACGAATACGAATCCAAACATCGTTAAAGTAGCGAAGATATGGTGGCCTGACGCCAAACCTAACTGCGACTGTCACCTTTTGGGAAAGAAGCCAGAGAAATATAACAGCAAGGAGGACCATAAGTGTGGACACGACACCTAACGTGTCGCGGCACAGCCATAGTCAAGGGACTGTGAAGAATGGGAATCATATCTCCCTGGCAACGTCAGAATTGCCTGTGAGCACAAGGAGAATATGTTTCATTTGTTTACCAAATGAGAAACGTGTAAGTACACCCTGCATATAACCACTGTGGTCTCCACGCTACGGAAAGAACGCAGAGAAATTGGAAAGAGCACAGGCATAACTGTGGATCAATATAATCAGAGAAAATCAGTTTCACGAAGAAGAGATTCAAGGTCGTAACCACACAGAGCTGAACAAAGTCTTTGAAATCGCCAAATAGGGAGGAAAATGTTTCATGGTCAGAGTATGTGACGATGTTGCAAGCTGAGTTCTATGAAATCTGTAATGAGAGAGTCAGTAGACGGTTATCAGTGGTAGGAAATGGGAGATTAATGTTAGAGAAGAAGTGTATCGAGAGAAGCCAGAGGAAGATATGAACAGCATAACACTCAGGCAGCATTTGGAATATAAAAAGACGACTGTATAAACGCCATGAATTAATAAATGAGAAGCAGAGAGATTAGAGGAACAAAAATATGTTAAACCATGGAATGAAACCACTGTATAAATAATGTGAGGTGCATAACGCCTGATAAAGAAAAAATAATCAGGATAAAGGAATCAGAAGGAGGGGTTCTCGGAACAACAACAACAAAAAGAAATATCACGGGGAAGAGAATGACAAGTTCCAGATTGTATGCGCGGTGGCGGACACATTACACCAGAACTAACGAGATGGGATGAGCGAGAGACCAAAGGAGACACTGAGTGTTGGACGAGATGCATTCAAGAGCACGAAGGATTTTGATCCATTCTTGGTGAAGTCTCGCCCATATTTACCCCAGGGTTGTGCATGTACAGTTGAGAGGCCGCTTGAGATGTTCAGCAACTCGACAGAAGAGTTACCAGTGCATTGGAAATGGAAGATGAGAGCAAATCTTTCAACGTTTTGAGAATGGAAAGTACTTTGCCTGTTCGAGCTGGATAAGAGTACCCACACTGTCTTGGGGTCTCAGTTATTCCTGGTCTATTAAAGCAATTTGCCAGAGGGACTTCAGTCACACCTCACTATCTTTGCAGATAGTGCTAGAGCCATAAGAGAACCGGGGATTGTCCAGGATTGCCAACAAAAGACAAAGAGGCATAGATAAGCACAGGCTTTTGTCATGTAACATAGTTTATGAAGCTCAAGTCCGGCAGAATGCAAAAGCGCTGATGACAGGCCACGGTAAAAGGGGAAGGTCTCATTATGACTGTCGTCTTGCAAGGAATGTACTCGTGGGTTGACACGCCACTCAGCCTATCGCAAGAACACCAAATTAGAACTCTTAAAGTAATAATTCGTTTGCAGGTCGGTATCAAAAGGGCCTTCACGTTAATGGCCGAGATTGGAAAAGAAGAAAATAGTTATGGCATGTATATATCAGCGTGAATGAGAGCGTGTATCACAAGACTGATCACCCCAATTAAAGGAGGCGTCTTAGATCTGCTGGAGGAGGTCCAGCGGCGGGCAACAAAGTCTCAGAGAGAGAGAGAGAGAGAGAGAGAGAGAGAGAGAGAGAGAGAAGTCAGGGTAGTGAAAGCGTGTAAGCTACAAGGTGAGGACAACATATGTAGCATAACTCACGCTGAAGGAAATGTGAGACAAGATAACAGCCCTCAAGTCTTTTAATCCATTTGTCAATACGAATTGCCTTCTCATATGCAAAGAAACAGATCTGTTAGGAAAACATATCAAGAAATTAAGCAAGGGACAAGTTAAGATGTGGAGAAATGATGATACAGCAGTAGAGAAGTTAATGAATGGAATAAGTTAAGTGAAGAAACAGTGGATGCAGAAAGTTAAATAAAGCTCAAGAAGTTGTGTGTTGTTGAAGAACTGTTGTGAGATGGGACCACACGTCCATAGGGATTTCCTCTGATGTACTTTTTGGCCATCATGTACTACGTTGGATCACATACAAAACAGACAAATAAACAGACACCCTCTCTCTCTCTCTCTCTCTCTCTCTCTCTCTCTCTCTCTCTCTCTCTCTCTCTCTCAATGAATGTAGAGAAAGTTCAAGGGATGAGGACTCCAAGAGTGTAGGACTCCCTTCCCCCATACAGTGCAAATACGAAATTACACTCAGGCAGTTACATAATATTAGCGAACGCTCTGATGTAAAGGGACAGAAAAGAATCCTTGATCCCCCATGGGAAGAGAACCCATAACATGTCCCAGGAACCACAGGAACCATCACGACTGAATACATGAATCCGAGAGGGTAAATAGGACTCCTTGTAAATCCATGAACCGGAGGCGCCCCACTCGCTCAGAACGAGAGGGTAAATAGGACTCCTTAGTAGACCCATGAACCCAGGCGCCCCACTCGCTCAGTAGGCGTAACAACGCCAGTTCCAGCGTCATCACCTCCATCGAGAAAACAAAAGACAATCGACGACTCAGCTGATCGCATCAACAAACAGGTGCCTCAGTGTTTTTTTTTTTTTTTCTTCTTTTTTGTAGCCGTGTGTCGAATTGGCTCATCTGCAGCCCACGCTCCTTCTCCTCCTTCTCTCCCTCCTCCTTCTTTTCCTCCTCCGCCTCCTCCTCCTTCTTGAGGCTGGTTGGACGCCCCACCGTGGGTCAATTTACAATACCAACACTAACCCCAGGGGGCGTGAGTGGTGAAGACGCGGCGGGTATCGTGATCACCCAGACGATAGCTCTTGGCCTGCCCCCCCCCCACTCTCTCTCTCTCTGTCTCTCTCTCTCTCTCTCTCTCTCTCTCTCTCTCTC